>JAODAH020022512.1:0-95998 GCA_027574865.2 Coproporus ventriculus
ACCACCTTTCCTTATTTTATTTAACAAATTTTCTTTTTTAAAACAACGAATGTATTACTGTGTTACTGCTTCTGTTAGCTATTGCGGAACCCATCCGCTCCACAATTGAACTTCATTTTAATTAAAAAATGATACTTAGATGAAATTATTCACTTTCCATAAAAATATAGAACAGCAAATAGAATGTTAAGAGCACAAGTATTCTTACTCTATCGTTAAGAGGTGAATTTTAAATAAATTAACAAAATTGCTAGTTGAAATTTAAATTTTCTTTTATTTGGCCCTCTGTTGTAAAATAGCTGAATTTCAATAGTTTATAACACAGAACCCCTAAATTCAACACTGGTATTTTCAAACAAAAGAACTCTTGACGCATTTTTGGAAAATCCATGAATTTCAGTACAGGTTCTTTTGCTTAAAAATTTAGATTATGCAAGAGCCAATGGAAGAGGTAGTTCAAAATTTACAAAATTTGGATAAGTAAATGCCAACTCTAGTTTTTAATAGCCACAATCCGGACGTGCCTAATGTAGGCGTTGCTGCTACTTAAAACTTTAGCTATGGCTTTTTATACCTAACACGTAGTTTCAAAATTTCAGGTCATTCTATCATCAGTTCCTGGGCGCAATATATCTCTAACTTTGAACCAAACCTATCAGAATGAATATATTTTTGCGAACTAAATCCAAATTCACCACCAATTGCACCGGCACTTAAGAAATTTTTTTTTGTCAATTTCATGCACCCACTTGCAACTAAATGAGGAAAAACCAATCTCATACTTTTTCGTGAAACCAGTTTTACTTTTCCGGAAAAATTTACGTGCTATAACCTGTTTTCCTTTGTAACAAGGTATGCTGAATCATAATTCACTCTCAGAATTGGGCTAGCTACAATTTATGCATCAGCTTACTAGTAATTGAGCTGCATAAAAAACTAGTAATTATTTTGTGAGAAGCCCAACAACACTATACGATGTGAAATTCACATGTATTTAATATGTGCAACTTGAACTGAAAACGTTACTCTTTTTAGCATGTGGTTGTAAAATTTATGTCCAGTGTATGTTCCAAAAAACTAAATACTTACCATTTTTTTTTCCAACAAATTTTCAATATTTTCTTCGAATTGGGTATTTTGAGATATATAAGGGTATTAATATTTTTCTTACAAATTTGGTTTCTTTATTTACATAAAGACTATACAAAACAATTCAAGAAAGAAACTTTACACCTGTTTTATCAAAACAATGTTACTAAAATATACAAAGATTTATGTACAAAAAAAGAAACACGAGGTGCAACAATACCAAGTAAGTAATGCTTAAAAATATTTCGTTTACTATATAAGGAAGGAATTGTTTATAATCTCAGTTGTGGGTGTGTATATGTACATATTAAATATATAACAGTTGTAATAATAATAAATAAATATTGGTCAAAATCAGACATGTGCATGTGTTTTACAAACCATATTTTCAGGCAATAATAAAAAATATACCAGAGTATGTATACATTTGATTTGATAAAAAAAAAGAAAGCGATATAAGTAATCGACTAGTACAAATACAAAATAACTGTATATAAAACAATTAAGTTGATATGGTGATTGCTACCAACTTCTTTAAAAAGTTATAACTCAACAACAAATTAACAACATAAAACCTATTATGTTTAAAAAGGGATTTTTTTTTACAAAATACATAGAAATTGAAGAAAAGAGGGCGATTATAAATACTGTGTTTTTAATATGCAGTTTTAAAAGTACAACAAAAAAGTGTTTATTAAAATGATAATCACTTTCAAGACAATCGTTTTCTCTACGATTTATCTCTTGCTCTAATTTTGGTTGTAAAAACCCTGAAAGAGTGCCTATTGACATCTTTTTAATTTTTTGTGTGATTATGTTGTGCTTTGCGTTTCCGATTAGCAAGCATATCATAAAATGGATTATGACTTATACTCTGTCCTAACCTAAGCATCCAATCATTCTTTTCTTCTTCGCTTCCTGCACTCATCCTGTAAACTTGATGTTTACCTTCAACCACTTTACCTTCAGAATCCGTTTTACACGCTTTTATAAATTCGGCACCACCACTAGCAAATAGTTCAAAGCAATGTTGCTTTTGTCGGTCCGAGCACTCCCGCACTGAAATGTTTTCTAGAGGAATTATACCACGAGGCTCTTTATCTGTTGTGTATTCGAAGTAGTAGAGACAATTATCATTTAGGATAAACCAGCGCCTCTTCCAACTCTTGTAACGACCACCTTGTTTCCACAACCAACCTTCTTTGTCTGGATTGAAGAAAGTATGCATTAGATCATTACCATCATCTTCTGGAATTTTGAATGGTTCTGCTTTTATACTTTCGTAAAGTCCCTACAAAAAAAAGGAACATTTAAAGAATTTAGTATTTAAGGGTTGGTTTGTTTGTCGGGTAATTTAATTCTCTTTGCATCAAAAATAAATATTCAAATTATTACTAAGTCTGTTCAGAAAGCTTGAATTTCTGTATATTGATTGTTAAAAACATTTCCGAAAATTTTATCTTGCATCAAGAAGATTCTTTTCTTAGAGAGTTGAAATTCTTAGTGTAGTAAATAACATTTCCTTCTAATATGGAGAGCACTATTAGTTAGCCTAGTCATTGTGTGGTGATTGAAGCTTGTTGAAGATGGATGTGGAAAGTTGTGGAGAATTGGAAAAATCAACATTAACAAGTAGTTAAGGAATACTGTCAAAAAATAGGCAAAAACAATTTTAATTTAAGTGCACAAATTGTACTTACCACAAGTAATTCCTTTGGAAGGTCTTGCCCCATATTAATTCCCCGGTTCATATTTATAAATTGTTCTATGGTAGGTTTGTCTTTAACGCTAGGATTGTGTAAACTTGTATTTAGCATAATTATAGCGAAAGATAGTACGTAACACGTATCAGAATTTTCGAAAATATTATTATCACCCTGGCAATCACAGTATCTTTTTGCAAAACATTCCATCATCCTATCAATTTTTTGAGCTTCCCCTGGTAGCCTAAAACTCCACAAAAATTGCCTGAAACAAAACAAAAATATACATTTTACACCATACGATTTATTTGTAGTTGTAAATAGAATGTTTCCTATTTAATTACTAAGTTGACATTACATTTTATTTGGAAATAAAAGAAATTAATTTTTCTACTATATTGTCTGTAGTAAATAGGAAAAATTTTTCAGGACTTTTAAATCGCTTAAAATTAATTAATTGGTGATTTCAGAAAAAGTATAATGTACATTAACAGCACTAAAATTGTTTTTTTATCACTCACGTGGTTATTTTTAGCAAATTCCATAATTGCGATAAAAACATTTAATTTTAATGCCTAGATATATAAAGAATGTATCACTGAAGTTTTGTTGATTTTAATAACGATTTTTTCATAATATAAAATAGAAAGCAATAATAAATACAATATAGGAATTTTATGGATTTAAAAAGTATTCTTTCTTTTCATTTGTAGCAATTTTTTCAAATTCTTGTTATCCAAGTTTAGAAAATTTTGAAAATTCTTCCTAAATAAAAGTAGAAAAAAAAATTGTAGTTTTCTTGATTCGCAAGATTCATAGTTAGAATATTATAGCAATTAAAAAAATGTGAACTTGGGCAAGAAATTTTGAAATTTACGTCGACATTACATCAATAAAAATAAAGGCTGTTTTTATAATGTATTCGTGAACAGTTGTAGTATTTTGCATTAGTAGCAAGGCAAAATAGTTTTGGCGGGAATATTATACAACTGAGTAGCTGATAAGTTCAAAACAATTACAAGAAATAATGTTATAAGAACAGTCTTTTTTTGTGCAGCAACAAATGAAGATGATAAAGACACGTAACATGATCGGCAATGTGCTTTGGGCAAACTGTATTATTTAAATAAATAAATAAATTTTAAAGATAATGACATGGAAATTTATAAATATTGTGCTGAATAAACAAAACTGGAGGGCTGTATCGAACCAATCTGCGCTCCATATTAAGAATCGACAATGAATCGTTGCATTTACAGCGTTTATTTTTTTCGTTGTTACATTCCAACTGTTTCTGAATGAATTTATTTAATTGTTTGCAATTACGCAAAGTACTTTACGATTTCAAATTAAGTTAAATAGCATTGTTAATCAGCAATTATACAACAATACACAAAATTCTTAGAAAATGCACTCAACACAAACCATCGAATCAAATGAATCACACACATTGCACACGCATATTCTTATCGCGAATCAAAATAAAATTTAGAAAAATGTTCACATCCGCATGTTATTGTAACCTACTATTATCTCTCCATATGGCACACCAGAAATAAAAAAAGCTATTAAAGAAGCAAATGGGAAGAAAGTTATGAGAATGTTGGTAAAATAAAGTAAATAATTATTGAACAATGTGTCCCTGTTTAAAGTCCATGAGAGTTTTATATTTAACTTGGAAAATAAGACAATGGGAAGAAACATATATGTTACTAATAATAAGCGAATTAAAAACGTATATATTGAGGTCGTAAGTATGGTAATTCCGTTGATTAAAAAAGGAAATGCTTTAATGTAGTCGAGAGCTCATAAAATTTAGCGCAATTAATAAATATACTTGGCGGAAAAACGATGATTAAATTGTAAATAAAAACTATTTTTTATGAATCAGCGTGCATCACGATTTTATGGAAGCAGATAAAACGGATAATGAACAAGTTACATAAATCAATAAGAGACGTACAAAAATTCACTCAAAATTTGAGGAATTTTATAGTATGTTCTTAAATTCACGATTTTTTAAATGGATGTTTATATTTTTAACTTAAGAAGGAAATAGGAAATTGGAAGAAAAAAGTATACCAACTTGTAAAAAATGAATGATTCAAAAGTTTGATACATAACCCAAGTATACAGTCATTTATGTATCCATGTATATTTTACTATAAAATTATTTGCTTATCAAAAATTGAATTTACCCAAAAACTATTTTACTTGGTGTTAGTAGAAAGTTACGAAAAAATTAATATTAAGTGGTAACACTAAAAAATAATTTAAAAACAACGATTTGTATTTGTCCTGATAATGGTGGTAAACACTTATATGATATATTCAAATGTTATTACTAACATTAGATTTATTGTGCATGATAAAACAATATTTGGGTGCAAACGAGTAGTTTTTAAAACCCAAATGTATCTGCGAAATTTTGCAATAAATAAATAGTAAAGTATTCATATGGATAGATAAAACTGACCGCATAAATCCATTGTTCAAGATAACTATTTTGTGTATTTACCATCTTAATTATATTTGAAAAGATCATAAATAATCAAATCATGTGTATATTAAATAATAATCCATCAAAATATTTTGACAGTTGTATCATTCACAACTGTAATTTAAATAAAATTAGTAAATCTCTACGAATAATTTCTTGGAAGTGCTTAAATTGGTTTTAGTAAAGTTTCAGTAAAGCGAACTTTGATTAATCACATGTTGAATACGTTAAGTAACTACCCTAATTCCGCATATACATTAGTTTCAATCGAACTTGTCTGTTTCACTTTCGCTTTAGCCATTTCATAATCTTATTAAGCCGATACGAACCTAAACCATCTCACTTAACTATGATAAATTAATTAAATTATATATAGTGCATATCCCTTCTTCCCTCTAAAAATACATTAAGTCGTAAAGCTAACTTTTATAACATTATATTAAATTCCATTAACTAAAATTGAAAATTTTGCAAAAATACAGTAACAACTTACATTTTCATATGTTACTATAAACTACACTTGAAATTTGTGGAAACGCATTTAAAACTTTGAAATATCAGCACCTGCGTAAAAAATCGAGCTCTATGTACATTAACTGCAGGAATATTTTAAATGTTCAAATGCCGCATTTGTAACTTTATTTTGATACTTAATTTCCATCCAGGTGTGCATTTTCCAACCAAATGAAGCAACTTTGCTTTTTAAAATGCATTAACTTTATTTCATAATTATGGTTCGTTAAAAAGTTGTTCAATTAAATAAAAATATAAATTGTTGGGGGATTAACTTTTGGAAAAGGGCAGTGGGCCTTCCAATACCATTTATTAGATACTTGTGCGGTGGTATCATGTTTATAATGTGCGCAATAAAACTGCTGCAAATTTGATTTATCGTCGACGTTTTGATTAAAATTTCCATGAGCAAATAGTAGCAAGTAACAGCATACACCAGCCACTTTAGACATTAAATGTACTAGACTGGCGCCGATTGAAAAACTACATAATCAATCCTGAGTATTTGCTTTGAGTGATCCTACAAAGAATTATTATTGAAAAAGAATCAATAAAAGGTGAGAAAAATAAATATCCCGATGAACCTTTCAGATGGGAATTTATTTTTCTGCTTTTTATTGAACTTTAAGTTAACATCGGAAAGATAAAAATATCACAATAGTTTTTATTTAGTTCAGTAAAGATCCGATAAAATTCATTCCAACTAACAAAAATGTGTTGGCTTTAGTTGAGACATCAAATAAATTTATATAAAGGGATTTATTTAAATCCTCCACGCAAAATGCATTTCAAAAGTATCGGCATTCAGAGATATATTCAGGGAAAATATTTCAAGAAAATTGTACATTGCTTTATTGCAAATTAATATACGATACATAAGCAATAAGTGTTTTGGATACGGAAAATCGTAACTAAGTAAAAATATACATTTAGGAGATTGTATTCCAAACACAATGTAATCCCAACTAATTTTAACTACTAAAATAATATTTAAATAGCCAGCAGAGGATATCCCTATGAATTAATCATTTATAAAATGACCAGATAAGGAAATATAGAAAAAAAAAGGACGAAAGTAGCAAAATTCAAACAAAAAAGTGAATCAGAATGAAATTATAAATTAGTGAGACAGTAGATAGCTTTAATGCACCATTCTACATAAAGCAAACCATCCACTTTCCTTGCAACTTTTTTTTATTTGAAAATAAAATTGCATTGTGAATGAGAAACTGTAAAAAATTATGTTTTTGACATAAATATAACATGTATGAGTCAATATTTTAATCCCAAAATTTTGTCAGGGAAATCTTGTTTATTGATTTTTAATTTATAAGTAATAAACTTTCATATTCTTGCCTGTAATTGGTTTAAACGCGTTTTTGTGCTTCAAACATATTCAGCAGAAATTTAACAAACCGTATCCGTTCACATATACATATTCTCATATCGAAAAAAATCATCATCCACGATTTAAAAAAGGAATATGTCTCTTTATTGCCAATAAAATATAAGATGGATTGCTCCATTTGAAATCCAATTTCCCCTATAAAATATATTTCATATGCTTCGATTTTATGTTAAAAGGAAAAATTAAATAAGAAAAGTCCGGCATCTAAAATTAATAAAATTTTGCTTTAAAAGTAAAATTAATTGTAAACCGCATTTTGAATTTCATTAAAAATTTTGAGCGAATTTCCATATACATGTAAAAAATACACAATTAGAAACTTTTGTGAATGCTTATAACAAAATAAAATCTGAGTGCTTATACTGCGTTTAAATGTAACTAATTTTTCAGTTGTTTCTAGTTTGTAAAACGACAGTTGCTTCTGCTAACCATATAATTCCAAATCTTCATTGCATTTAAAAAATATATCGTTAGAAGAAACAATTATCTTGTTCAAGGAAACAATTGAATAATTAATTAAGATAGATTTACAGCTATAATGTGAGGAAGAAGATCAAATTTGGCACTGCTCGAGTATAAAACAAATTAAGGAGTAATCCTAGTACATTCTAATGAACACACCATGTTTGAGTTTAATTAATTCCAGGGTTAAGTTATAATTTGTTGTGTACATACCTTAACGCCTGCACTAATATCAAGTCAGTGAAGTCGTGTAAGTCGACAAACGCCTGCAGCACCTTCTCATTGAAGTCGTTCTTTTCACCTAGATAATCACCGATGGCGGTTTTATTTAATCCTTCGCCTTTATGAAGGAACTGCGCCACACTTTCGGGGGTTTGCTGCAGTAGTCCATTTTCAATCAGGTACTCGATACCCTTTTTAGGGTCCATATTAAATTTCTTCCTACCGATCGACATCATTTTGGCCTTGTTGCGGTTTTTACCGTCCTCTCCGCAATCGAGACCTTCCATCTCTGAGACCACTTCATTGAGTTCATCTTTCAATTGCTGCAAAATAAAAACGAACAACTTTTAATTTAATAGAAACTTAAAAGCATCTAGGAATTGAAGGTGTATTTGTCGCTATGTTTTGTGCAAACTCGCATATCGACAGAATGTGATTTCATCATTGTAAACACAACTTTTATCAGATAATTTTATTGCACAAGCACTTAATTAAATGTAAAATGAAAAATCCTCTTAAATCAAACAGATAAATGTTGTGGAGGGTGATCATATATCTGAATCAAAGTAATTTTCCTTCTAAGGTGATCTCATAAATAAAGTTTTATCGTCAAATATGGTATCCGAAGAGTATTTCCCACAAAACAGAAATTAGTAATTCATTAAAAATCTAACTAACTACTCATTAAATTATACACAAGCGTGCGCGCGCGCATTCGCGTTTCCTTATAAGACACAAATCTTAATTTTTTTGTACATAAATTATATTTATAACTTACCGTTGCGCGTTTTCCCAAACAAGGAAGTGACTTGTGTATGAAATATTTAACACGGGATATAATGCAGCGAAACATGTTGAGGTTTATATACAAACTGCAGTGACAAATATTGTTGCAAAATTTACAAAGTCACCGGTCAGTCACTATTTGTTTCTCTTAAAATTTATATGCTGCGTGTTGTATTTTTACAAGTTTACTGGGTGATGGATAGTGCCTTACTATTTCAATTATTTTTTGAACAGATGCACCGAAATACGCAAAAAAATAGATAAGCGGGGTCATTAAGAGATCGTTACGTTTAGTCACCAGTTAAAAAAATTATATTAAAGTTACTCTTTCAATTGTACTTATTTAAATTAAAGAAATAAATAAATTTACCATTTGCTCTAATAAATTTAATATTAATATATGTAAGATACTTCTTTTAAATAAACTCCTCATTTTTAATAATGGTCGGATAATTAAAAAAATATATATTATATAATTTTGTTGAAATTTATCCACAAAGGTAATATTTTTAAGTTACCATTTTTTATTTTTTCGCTTTATAGGTATGCATTTCGAAAATTTAAAATATTTTCATATACCATTTCAAAATGTCTAGGGTCTTAAAAAAGGCGAAAAACAAAATTTAGGTATAGTTAATAATTTTTATCAAAATAAATAAAAATATATATATATATATATATATATATATATATATATATATATATTGTTTGTAGGTATGTATGTGTCTGACTAACTGTCGGATATAAAAATGCGTTAGAAAATTATCGGATATGAAAGACTCATATACCTACGTTTTTTTACAGGACCATTTTAATATCTGATGTCAGAAACAAATGTCTCTAATGTTTAACAAATATATTTTCATATCCGATAGTTTAGGCATATGTGCATATGACCCCTATAAAGCGTAATGAATTTATTTTATTTACTTTTTTTACAAATTTTTGAATGATAATTTCTGATTTTTGTTTGATTTTGTCCATTAAAAATTTTGCTCTACCTGAAAAATTGTTTTATTTATAAGCTTCAATATGAAAAACTCAATAAAATACTTGTTTTCACAAGAAAAATATACATTTTATGCGTTTTATATTATTTGGTAGGTTTTTTCATGCAAATTCGACATAAAATTCGTTCAGACAATATTCTATAAAACAGAAACCCTTGAATAAAATTAACAATTTATCAGGGAGAACAAAGTCTCTACTGACCAAAATAATAATAATAAAAAATAAAAAAAATTAAAAATCGTAAAAATTAAACATAAAAATGAGGTAAAACTTAATACTGTTTTTTTAAGTTACACACTATTCTTCTAGGGGAGTGATATATCAAATCTTTTCTTATCGCTTTAAATTAATTAATTCTATAATTTTATTAAATAACTGCCTTATTCATCATCCTAAAACCCTGGAGGAAAAATTCATTCAATTAATATTTAATAAATCCATGATACTACAATCGATTCCACTAAAATTCTTTGCGTCCTTAGGGATTTGTAGATGAACAAGCCATTATATTACATTGCATTACAAGCATCAGAGGTATAAGCTAAACAAGATCATTACATCAGAGATAACCAGTTGATAATGTAATTACAGTATTAAATGAAGCAAGGATACCACCAGACACATGGGTGTCAATTAAATTAGAGCATACGAGAAAAAAGTGAGTGCATTTCCACCTAAAAGTTCATTAAAATTAGGACAGAATTTAGAACTCGCTCAACACTTATCTCTGCTTATTGTATTATGAAGCTAATTACAAAGGTATCTGGATATGAAGAGTGTTCAGAAATAAACAGAATACATATGACTAGCAAACTTATTAAAAGCACAAACGAACAGCTTTATTATATAAAATTGTAAAAGTTTGTGTAATTAATTTTTAGATGGTTTCGGCGGTTAATTTGTGGTTTAACTTCATTTTGGATAAATAAATTAAAACGCTGTTATTTAGTTTTTTACCACTTGTCGAGCAATTATTACAACAATTACGTATTTGTTTGTAATAATTGCTCGACAAAGGTTTGAACGAAACCGAAACCGGTCGCAATAAAAACCCAAGTGGTAAAAAACTAAATAACAGTGTTTTAATTTATTTAAAATAATTAATTTTTGTTTTTTTTTTAATTTAAATTAAATTTTCAACAAATATCTGCCTCATCAATTACCTAATTAATTTTTGATAAAACAAATCTTATTCACAGTACATAACAAGATTGATCCCAAAACATGTGAAAGTCATAGCATCATGCTATGAGCCCACTTTTAGTAAGAATAACCGTGGGCTATAGGAGCGCGATATTTTGAAAAATTGAAGACATTTTCGCGCTTATATCTCGTCAAAAAACATATAGCAAAACATAAAATTCTATAGTTGAGGAATAATTAATTTTCAATATCGTTAAAATAAAAAACAGGCATCCTTGATCTACGGAATTATTTTACTAATTATAGGGTGTACAAGTAAACTGTCACAGTATAAGTATAATTGACTATGCGTAATTAAGCTGTAATATTTTTGTGGGTAGTTTCATAACTGCATAGTGCACCTGTGATTTATGAAAGTCAATTAAATTTTCTATAAAAAAAATACAATTTTACTTTTTCCTAACATGTGATGAATGTGGTTTGCAGAGGTGTACATTAACGCAGTGGGTAGTAAAAAATGCGTAATTAATGCTCACATATCGCTCATTTGTGACGTAATACTAGTACTTATCGATTGGATTAGATTAAATGATGCATTAGGTTAAAAGATTGTTGAGTATAACAGGCATGTTTCATATTTCGAAATAATAAATGATAGGATATATAGAAAGTTAAATTCGCGCGTTGGACGATTACACAATGCAATAAGAGCAACTAAACCTTGGTAATCATTAAACGATTATAGTATTGGGATGTTTTATTTTGAAATACTGAATGGAGTAAAGACAACATGGGAATATATTATAGGTGTTTTTAATAATGATTTTAGATTTATCTCAGTTTACCTATAAGGTGCTTATATGCACGTATATAAGCGAGGAATATATGTAAAAAAAAATATGGTGATTACATAAATCTAACGGTAACCAACAAAAACAAAATAGTTTCACAGTTCTAGTATAATATCATATTATTTAAAATATATTTCATTTGGCCCAATTCTAATTATTGTAAAATTTTTGTAATTTCATTTTTTGAGAAATAAGAAATAATAAAAATAGCTCATCTAAAAAAATGAGGTTTGAAATGTGACTAAAATAATATTAAGAAAATTTCAGGGCGTGTGAACCAATCTTATTTCCTTCATCTGCAGCTTTCTTTTTTTATAAAGTAACTTATACTGTCATCCCTTATCAAGATTGCAAAATAGATGTAAAAGTGTGATATCCCTTAAATTGACAGATTCTGTTTATTAATATAACTAAAATTTTTATTCTCAAGATGAAATGAAATTGGATCTATCATTCTTGACATGGTGCACATTTTTAAGAAGTGCCCTTTAAGATATTGGGTTACAAGGGCGCAAAGACACCATGAATGAAGTCCACTTATAATTCATTTATGTCGTAAACGTAGTCGTCTTGAATTTTTAGGGGAGACGATTCGATTTGACGACTGATAGCGATTCGAACACACCCTCTGAATAAATATAACGTTGTTAGTTTTAGAGGGTAGCGAACATAAATTCCCAGTAAGTTTTCATTTAATTTCTGGAACAGTATCGCATATTTTACATCAATTTTGAACGAGGAGAATAATTTACATCGGGGCAAATATTTTTATTCATGTTAAAAAGATGAATTATAAATTGTTAAAATAAAATTATATCCGTTTTTGCATTTTCTATTCAATTTTAATTTGTACGATATAATTATTATATTTGCAGGAATAAATGGGCAATTCGTCATGAAGTGTTAATTAATAAACAGGTTTGTGACACATTTGTGTTAATGAGTTTTGGTTTATTTTATTATAAAATTTTATTAAGCGAATTAGTAAATTAATAAATTTGTATTAGGGACTGTAAACAATCGACATTATTCATCGTTTTGTGTGATTGAGATAATAATAATAATAATAATTTCCTTTAATTTTCAATTTTAATATCAACTAAGCGCGTGTTTATTTTTAGAATTGGAATTGTAAAATATTTTCAACAACTCTGTTGTTATATGTTCTTAATCCCACTACCTACATATTGGGGCTTTCAGGATGTGTAATTCAAAAGAAAGAAAAAGTTTAATTGTGATTACAGTTATCTACTTGATTTTTTTAAAATAAGTATTAAAAAAAGTATCCGGGATGTTCCACCCTATTGAAATTTAGAAGTTTCCCACACTAATTTTAAAAAACTACCTGTTACCTTTATTGTGCGCAACAAATAGCCTACGTTTTTTTTACAATTAATTATAGATATCTCTTGTTGAGTGTTGTTCACATTTCTTTTTTAATATTAGAATTCCGTAGAATTTGATACGTAACAAAATTATATGTGATAATATAATAAATTCATTAAAAAAACGGACATTTTAGAACTGCGTGTATGAATTGTATAAATTGCGAGTATTAAGTAAAGTAAATTCGGCACGTACGATTTATATAAATTATTTGTGTCAACATTTTTTTTTATTTTGGCAAATAAAAACATTTTATTGTAACATTTTTAAAATTTTATTTGACATTTCAATTAACTTTTGACTTTATTTAAAGAAACTAAACTTTTTCTTAAGTTTTCGTAATTTATCAAAGGAAGTTCGTTTATTTATTACACATTATGTACATACTTCTAAAAGTAAAAGAGTTGGGATTGTCCCGGTAAATACATGAGAACTATGAAAGGAATAGTAAAAAGGAATTTTTAAAACACATTTACATTTCGCAAAACGTGGAATCGAAGCGTAATAGTTTTCTTTGTGATATATGTATGCGTTATCAAATATGATTCGAGAATTTTGAAACTTATCGAGTGTCGGTCTATATATATTTTTCCGGGATCAACAATAAAATAGAAAATGTTGAATTTGCGAAATCGAGCGCAAATAATGTGAATAGAAACATCTACCTTTGTAACAAAAATGTAATTACAGACACATATACGGATCATTGTAAAAATACAAATACGTATATGTAGCAAAATACAAAATCTCTATGCGTAAACTATGTTGTAATTCTTCTTATGCTTGGTTAAAATAATTTGGCATTTCATACAAAAATTGAAAATATTGCGGTTTTTGTAAAAAGGGAATTTTATGAATAGCTGTTTCTAAGAACTTAATATGCAATATTTTTAATAATCATTTGGCTTTCAATAAATAATAATGTAATTATACTTCACACAAATTATCTTTTGGGATGAAGTTTAAACAATAATTTTGTTTCCTGTATTACTCTTATGTAAAACACGGTATGTGCTTTGTAAAGGCTGCGCCTTTTCCGTAATTTGGTTTGAAAACATAACGATCTGTAAATAACAAATCAAATATTTTGAACTAATAAAACGGGTTGAAATAGCTTATACATATCTTGTGTTGAACTTTGCGTTGCATTAGGTTTATTTGCACCTAGTAAATAATAAAATTGAAAACTGCAGAAACGCAAGCAAAATTAATATTTCTGTGGTGGAAGAGGTATCTTTATAAAAAATAGCATATTAATACCTGGCTGGTAGTTGTAATATGAATAATTTTAAAGAAGGTACATATATCTAAAGTAATATGGGAAAATAGAGGATATATAAAGCAACCGATAAAACATTTAAAAAATAGGACAAATCAGAACATAGGTATATCGAAACGACTGAAGCTTAATTTTGCACCGAGACTAAAAATTAAACGTAGATATGAGATGTGAAGTGCACGTCATATCGTCGTTAACTGTATCAAAATATTGAAGGTGAAAAGTTACGTAAAGGTTTGAATATGCTTTCCAATTCATTTTTAAATTGATTGATTATTTTTATCGATAATTTCTCAAACTTATCAATTCTAAATACTTCCTTGAGCAATTTGTCTGTGCATACGTGCATACTATTTGATATAGAAACCGAATTCCGGATATTCTTTAATAAGAAACTTGATAGTTTGAAAATTCAACTTAAAATTTTTCTCTAGAACATAATATGCATAGCATGTAATCCAAGAAGATAAATATTAAATGGATACTTTACTGTCGACTTTTTATTTTTATGCAAAAGAAAAAATATATGAGCGCGCAGAGACCGTTTTGCATCATTTCAGAGAAGGAATTTCGTATAAGAAAACATAAATAAATTGGGGTGCCTTTCAAGACGGAACAAATCACAATAGGAACACATTCTTGGTGGGTCCTTTTAAATATTTTATCTCGAAAACATAAAACTCTCCTTTCAATACGCCTACAGATTTTATTTGAGTAAAAATATTTCAAATAATATTTTATAAAGTCGTTGGATTGTTTTTTATTGCAAGATGAGAATAATGGACAATTTTTTCAGATCTCTTTCAAGTTCGCCTTTTGTATTACTTATTATTGTCTGGTGTCCAGACATAAGGGGGATATTAAAAAGGGAGATTTTTGGAATGCAGCGGGTAACCGCGAAGTTTTAATCAAGATGCGAATGGAAATTTCATATTTCTGCATGGGTAGACCCTGTTTAGAAAATTAATTTCAATTTGTTTGTAATCGTCTTGAATTTGAATACCTAATAAAATCGCTCCCTTCAATTCGCTACAGAGATGGAAGCAATTAAATTTGGTGCTTAAAATAGAAAAAAAAACGTACAATTTAATTGCAAATCGAATTTGGAAGCTGAAGTAAGTTGGTTTTGTTGTGTCTATGGGAACATGTGTGACCACTTTTATCTTTGATTTTGAAATAAGATCGACAGCAATAAAATGTATGTTGGGGAGATTGTAAGATCCATTTTCAACGATTTCGGGCTAAACCATTAAATACAAATAAACATTTTATCGGGCGGATATAAATAAATACTATAATTGGCTGTATCGTGACTAGTGAGTCATATTACATGCTACTGTCTACAGAATTTCGGAGAGTGTAAATTTACGAACGATTTTAATATCTTTTCACATTGACAAAATTTAGAATACAAAGTAATTTGGAAATTTTCGAAATAAATATTTTAATAGATCAGAGTCAAATATTTCTCTGAAAATATGCTACATATTTCAAATTTATTTTTGTTTGAATTTATGGAAAAATAATTTTATTTGTTTAAATAATAAACTATTACTTTTAGCTTAAGGGGGTTCATGAAGGATCAATTTTTTAAGAGGCAAGTGTTAACAAAGCTTCGCTTATACACTATATATTTGATGGCAGTTCTAGGTTAGGATCACTTCTATAGACTATTAACTTCACTAGCTGCAGTCCTATCAATATCATAGCTAACTTCTTTCCTTCGTTTAAAGATAAGCAAATTGTTGTAACAGTTTCCAAATTTTTATTATCAAGGGTCCTGCGGCAAAATTTTTCGAGTTTCATGTAAACAAAAATCATTTTACGTGTAGATGGCTAAGGTAGAATATAACTGGACATAAGAAAATTTGTCTTCTCTCTGAAAAGTTGACATCGAAAAATCATTAATTTAAAAGCACATTCTTAAATTTCCATATTGTACTTTTTGCTTTTTTAGTTCTCTATAGAAATTTTATTCGGATTGAAATAAATCTCCATTAAGAAATTGCAATAAGAACAAAAACATAGAGTCTATTTTCATTATTAAAACGTTATTCATGTGGCAGTGTGGGAAGTTCCGAAAATGGCTTGACTTAAAAGCTTACAAAAATAATTGTTTTGGTCAAATTCTCGGCCTTCAAACTTCAAGCAAATACCTCTCTTCTAAAAATATGATACATTTGAAAAAATAATAATGAATTCGTATTAATGTAAGTAAGTATATATTTCGTGAGCGCTAATTTTAATTAATGAAGTAATTTTCCACGCACAGATTAGCTTCCAGATGCGAGCTCTCTCCAGATAGTCGGATATTGTAGTAAATAAAATATTATTATAATTATGTACATACTTTGAAATTAAAAAAAAGTAGATATAACTTAATATTATGTAGTTCCTATTTGCTGTGAAATTTATCTGGAGATTTGCGGTTACCGATATAAAAAGTAATTAAGAGTTCGTACTATAATGTGAAAATTTATATTAACTGCCATACACACACACACAATGTTAACTTATAAATTATTTTACTTTTAATTTAAGCGTTAAAAGTGGTAATTTGTCACCGAACTTATTTCATGCCGCCCCAATTTTTAAAATACTTTGCATGTAATGAGTCCAACAAACTTTTCAAATAAATCCAAACTTGTGGGTAAAACCACCACAAGTAACTTTGCACTTCACATTAATACATAAAAATCTTATTAAATAAAAGAAGGAAAATTTTACGTGGCGAATCTTATAAAATGTAGAATGTGAAACGTCAATGTAATTAGAATTGATTAAATTTTATTAAATACGATGATAATTCAAAAACTACGTAAATAAAATATCCTACAATATTTATGAAAAACTAATTTGAATTAATTACTTAAAAAGTCTCCATAAAAATAAATTCAGATTCAGGTTGTTATATAAATTCCGGAAACGGACGTATAGGATTTTAACGGAAATAAGGTCGCAATGTGTGTCAAGTCTGTGACATACGATGTCATAAATTTGTAGAGGGAATATTTTCAAAAGCGCGAAATAAAGAAAGGTGTTTTACCATTGTGTCATAATGCATTTGATGAGGAAATCTAAGGTCCCAGTCACTCTTGGAGTTCTTTGGTGTGGACTTCCCCTTTTTCGGCGTCCTTCTCAGGGACGAAAACCAATTAGTGACAGTCGTCATGGATCCCTTGCGTTCTCTTCCTACCGTATTGTACTGCATCTTGACATTTACCACGAATTGACAAACTTATTTCATACGCAACTAGATCACTTTAAGTACACACAAAGCAATAAATTTAAGGCACAATTTTAATCTTTAAATATCACAAAATTAAAAAAGGACTAGTACGCGGTTGGATTGCACAGGTAGTAAAAGGCACGCAATTAGAAAATATCCTTTTTATCGTTCACATTTCACCCTAATAATTTTAAGTGAATTCATAATAGGCCAATTTAACGGTGGGGGTGACGACTGGCCATAAATTTTTGAACATCTTTCTCGCACCTCCATCCAAAAATAACCTAGAGGAATTCAAAAACAGATCAGATTATTGTGCAAAAATTTGCATCTACCGCATACGATTTTTGATCACCTTCAATTTGACCTTTTTGTTTGAAATTATTACACGAGGTTTCAATTTGTCGAGTTTGGCGTTGCGCGCGCTCATGTTATTTTATCTAAACTACTAAACATGCACTGCAAAATAAAAATAAAATAAATTAATTAAAAAACTCTACACACGTATTGATCTCCGTAATCAAAATCCCTTGTCTGGAAGCATTGGAAGAGGAATGAGCACACAAGACACATGAAAATTTGATGTTTTTTGAAAGAAGTGCTCGAACACAAAAGAAAATTTTTGATATATAAATACGCATACACAACACCGGTAACTTGTACATATGAAAAGGCGCGCGCGCGAGCATTTATTTTTAGAATCGCGTGTCGCAACGTATTTTTTTTGGGTGGCGCGCGCGAACGTTTGCTACCGTTCTGGACAGAGGATTCTAATACACTGAATGCCTCTACCTCTCCCAACTGTTACTATTTTTTTTTACGCAGTAAACATAAATAGATGGTCAGGGATTATAGGAATTCATATCGGAATTGTTGTATAAGTTCTTTTACCTAAATGTATTCTGCACGGATCCTTTTTGTGAGATGTAAACTATGAAAGATCCTGAAGAGGACAATGGGATTAAGATCTTCAGAGAAAGGATTTAGTGAGATATATTTTGGTTGCTAACGAGATCTTCGAAAAAATAATCCTAAGCTTTAGGGTAAGAATGTGTAAATTTTAGATGACAAAAAATCCATTTATACTGAATAAATAGACGATCGTTTTTGCACTACATACCGCATACTACTTACTTAAGGAAAGCATTGTGATCGTGACAAAAATTGACTTGGAATAATTTTAATATTTTATTAAAGGTTTATCCGTTTGGACTCAAACCTACAAAGCGTTGAAAGAAGACAGGTAGTGAATTTGGAAAAATTTGTACTTCTGTAACTACAATTTATACCAAACACACTCTGATTTTCATAATTTTATATTTGGATTTTAGACACTGTTTTGATTCATAATAATTCTAAATTAAGAATAAGAAAAAATTAAAATTGACACCATAGCCTAGTTGATAGCACTTTTTGGTTCATATACTATTTTAAATAAATATTTTATTACGACAAATTTTCTGAAAACGGTGTATATCATTCCAAATTTATTTTGTTGTTACTTCATTTATAATGATATGTTTATTAATTATGTTTCCGTCTGATACTACTATAAAATCCATACATTTATTTACCTTGTCACATCTACTAATTATTTATTTAAAATTATATTTTAAATGTTTCTTTTTTGATTACATGAAATTTAAAACGTATTTTTTTAGTGTTTTCTAACTTAAAACTGATGCATCACGGATGAGCGATAAATCACCAAGCAATTTCCATTCGTTCGCACCTCAATCACTCGTATCGCCGAAATCGATTTTGATTGTATGCCATTCGTTTTGTAATCATCCTGAAAGGATTGTATCGTAATACTTTATTTTGCCGGAACACTCCTAACCCGATTAATGGTGACGTGGTATTACATAAATATCATTTTACGGTTGAAGGAAGCTAGGAATAATTGGGTTATCACTGAAATCCAAGAACGTTTCACTGTTAAGCCTTAAATATATTTTTATACATAAAAGAGGAAATGAAAAGGGATAGAAAAGGTTGGGGTGTTTTGAAATTATTGAAGGTTAATGAGGAGTATCCTTTTAATTACTAAGGGGATTGGGATGTTTCTTTGAATAAAAAATATTGTTAAATTATTAATTATGAAACTGAGGGGTCATAAAATTTTTCACTTCATATAATTAAAAATTACCTGTATCAATTTTAATTGTAATACATATTATAATAAATTTTTTCATCCTATGTTAATATTATTCACATAAAATATACGAGTAACTTTGTATTGTGGAAATAAAATTGAGAAATACATTTGAATCAAACTATGTATTTATGTTACTAGATAATAAACCAGGTTATCATTCACTATAGCTTAATTGAAATCTTAAGAACGTAGAAAAATCTCTTGCCAACATACGAAACTAATTTCCAATAAAAATTTCGATTTCTACCATTTTATAAGTGTCAAATTTAATTATTTTTATGCAAAGATAATTATTTAAATATTTCTTAATACCATAATAAATATTTGCATTTTACCTTGAGATCGGCATATAATAAACTCGGTAAGTTTTTCTTTATATAAAGTGCTATCTAATCTAATCAGATTTTATGCGTCATATCAAAACACAATTAGTAAATTCATTAATACCTGCTAAATAGTTGATTGTAAAAGATTTACTTGTGTACACATGTGTTGCAATACAGCTCAAAATCAGAAAACGAAATTTTCCACTTTAGATGTAAAGTAAATTTCTGTATAAATTTACATGAATTTATATAAACATAGGAAATACCTTCTGTAGAATATTCGATTAGAAAGGAAGATGGATTAAGGTCGGATATATGGCAAAAGATCGTAAGCGTTCACAAGTTCACATCGACACTGGAAAAAAAATAGCGGGAATGATGGAAGGTCGATTACAGTTTCGGGTTATTAATAATACATGTTTAGTGTTATTTCCTGAATTGTTCACACGAATAAATGGCAACATCAGGCGAAAAAGTTAATGAAATAATCAATTAGGGTCGTGTTTCATCGGTTTCATCATGTCAAAACTACTGGATGAACGAGGGTTTTTTTTCTGTAAATAGAAATTTAATATGACGGTCGCCAATCATTATTGATCATGTTTTATTTTATGTGAAAATGCATGAAATGTAAAATTCTGTTATGTTTTATAAAATATTTTAGCAATTACTTTTACTTTGTATACAGACGCATGTGAGCATATGCAATAAAAAAGAATTTAGCATAATTATATCAATCAGATATTTCTTTAATGTTAATTTTAATTTCCTCATAAAATATTTACTTTAAAGAATTCTTAATTTTTGAAATATCATAAGTTATTAAAACTTTTTTGTTGTATTTTGTTAATAATATATTTTTAACATCTTGCTTTGATTATTCCATCCATGGTTAGTTTATGAAAGCCAATCAGAACGCTTGATAAATGCAATAACAAGGGTATTACAGCGATAATTTTTAAAAAATACCATTGAGAGCATAACAAAGCCGTTCCTAAGCAACGGCCCACTTCAATTGCAAAACCGCCAAATTAATTTGGTTTCGTGGAATAACCATCCGAATACAATTTGATACATAAAATTAATTGATATGTATGTACCTCATAATTTTCGCATAATAACACACTCGTTGCAAAAATGACACTATACCGATAATATTTTTAAACAAGATTTTTTCTAAATAAAGATTTTTCCATTTTTTGATAATTGTACAATATTGTGAAATCTTGATCTTTTAAAGTTCTCCAATATCAATGTTGTATGTATTTAAATTTTCTTAATTTCCCTTTCACATAAGGAGATTTGAATTTGAACAATTTGGTATGTAAAATAAATATTTTACATACGAAATCAAATGATTATATTATTTATAAGATAATTCTATTTGAATTTGTTTAGTGCCAACTTGATGTTGATTAGTCTCAATTTGAACTTGAAAAGCTATAAATACAACCTATTGATGTGATGATTAATTATAAATGTAAAATTCAAAAAGATTACTTTAACATATAAAATTGCCAAGAATATTTTCAAAATTTATCGATGCGGAAGACACGAGAGATAATATTGTCACTTTTTTGATAATATTGCGGTTGTTGGTTGGATGTTAAATATTCTTTCGTTAAAATTAGAATTTTTTATTGCCCACAATCTGTTCATAATAAAGGGCATTATGTTACGAAAGCTAAAGTAGTCATTGTAACTACAATCTTAGCTGCAGGTGCGGTCATAATAACTTTTTTCAGTAGGCAACAGAAATAAAAACACCATAAATGAGATAATTCCAACTGAACTAATTTTTGTTGTTGATTCATATACCAACCTTTAAAAATTAACATATATTTCATTTCCATGCAAAAGCAAGAATGTGGAAATTGGAATTTCAGATTGGAAAGTGTTGACTATGTGAATTGTGTGAATTATAAACGAGTAAAGGTTAAATATTTATACAGTTGCAACTGTTGTAATTATTAACGTGCATTATTTGTCATACCTATGTTCCGCTTTAAATGTGTCAAGAACATTTCGCAGAAGAAAAAGGCACGAAATGTTGAAATACAAGATCCGGAAACTATTTTAATTTTAATATAAGCAATACGATAATCCTAAAACCCATTCAAAGGATTCTCTATTCTTTCATGGATTTAATTTAAACCTGTCATGATCATATTTATTTCACATGAGAAATAATCGGAGTGTCCAGAAAGTTGGAAGGGTGAGACAGTACTTGACATTCATCATCTGGACGGTTGCAATTTAATTCTGGACTATAAGAGCGAGACAAATAGTGGCTTCCTGGAATTAGATAAAAGTTTCCACGGGATTTAGCATTAGGTTTAATTTCAAATTTTAATTAATTAAACTTTCAGAAATAAACGAACGTATAGACACCTACATTGTGCATATTTTGGTTCCAATGCGCAAATTGCCCTTTTAATTTGTTTGAATGTTGAATTAAAATTTTGGGAATGTTGCCAATGTTAATTTTGGCATCCAGCATTACTTTTTAATACAATTATAAAATAAATATTTATATGGATTAAAGTAATTTTGGATCTGTAGGTTTAAAGTGATAAAGAAATTTGTATTAATAGCCGTTTTATTTTGTGATTAAACCAAAACAATTGTAAAACTTCTTCATAAAAGATGCCTGAAGAACCTTAGTAAGAAAATTAATGCCATTTATGCACAATGAGTAACAATCATGCGAAGATATGTCCAAAGCGTTCTTTGCAAAATTTAGTTGGTGCCCTATTTTTAAGATATTAATTTTTTTCACGTACGAGGTATAAGGAAATTCAACTTTTTCCAAATCACATAAAATGTTTAATGATACCTAAGGAGATAGTCTACATGAGCAATAAAATAAATCAAAAATATTTTGAAATAATTAATTTATTAATAAAACATACTTTTCTATATATTATCACGAATATTTATTTTAAAAACCGTGACTAGTTTCAACCATTACTTGGTCATCATCTGACGGTGATGCAAACAAGTAAGTAACACTGAATCATTAATTTATATTTATTTTTATCGTCACCCTTATATTTTTTATTTATACTTTTTAGTTTCATTGTATTTGTCATGTTTTTGGATGTTAAAATCATCAGAATTAAAAGTTCAATTTGTCCGGGAACGGAACCCGCGACCGCGTGCGCGAAAAGCAAGGATGCTATATATGCACTGCGTCACAGAGCCGGCGCTTTTCATTATTAAATGCAAAAATACTTAATTAAATCAAACCATTTCTTCATAAAACTTTTAAAATAAAACTTAAGATTTAATTCAATCCAATTAACATTTAAATACCTAATTGCATTTCCCCAATAAATTTAGCTTCTTTTTAAAAGAACCATTTTAAATCGGTTGGGCAATACTTTTAAAACTCGCTTAAACTAATTAGATTTTTAAAACCGTAAAAAGAATTTTAAACCTAACAGGTGTTTAGTCTAATTACCAACCATAAACTTAACATTATCTGGGAAATTTTAGTGACGATTAATTCTCCTGGAAACTCAACAGTTAAATATAATTATATGTGTAAATTATTGCATAATAAATAATAAAATAAATTTAAAAGTTAAAATGCAATTCAAATCTACAAATTTGAGTTTTATTTTATTGAAATTGAAATTTTTTGGTAGATATAGCGGTAAGAGAAATGATAATTTTTCGCAGAAATATTTAAATAGAGAACAAGTATGAAGAAAAGACCGAGCTAAACTATCTCATTAAAATTTTCTTTGCTGGATTCTTAAATTTTTTTTTTTTTTGTTGCTCTGTCATATTTTTATGAACATTCTAATTTCGTTTCAATATGTTTTGTTTATTTAAAGCCACCCCTAATACTCTTATCGATTCGAATTCTCATTCTGGTGAAACAATGCTGGCATGTCGCCATGAAATATACGCGCAGCAACGGGCCTATACAAACATTCATAACGGTATTACAAACTATTATTGTTTTGGGTACAATTAAAATTTTAGTATAAAACAACTTCGTAATTGCTCCATTTATTAATGGTACGGTATCAATTTTCGCGTATAACCTTTAATTATGCAAAAGCCGACGTAATGTGAACTTGCATTGTCTAGACAATCATTAAAATTGTAACAGCGAAAAGCCAATGCGGGCACGCAAATCGAAGAAAAAATACACTGGAATTGAACAAGGAAAATTCAATTCATTTTTTATGTTTTTTTTTCCTTACAAAGTAAATTACGTGAAACAAACATGTTATCTGCAAAAACGACATATTGAAGGCATTATTTATTAGAGATGGAAGATTAAATTAGAAAAACATTTTAGGCAAAATTAGTAAATAATTCAGAATTGTTCATTGCATACATATTGTTTATATGTATTCAGGTGTATTCTGCTCAGATTTGTATTATGAGATTTCATCCACAATTAGAAGCACCTCAAAGTTGCAGTGGAGTATTAATGCAGACATTTCAGATACAGGTATAAATCCACAAAATAGGAAATTGGAGATTTCACACTGCAGTGGCTTTTATCTGAAACAGTTTTAGTGAAATTAATAAATAAAAGCAGCTCTTGGTATGAATTTGTCTGCTTTGGTGAGAATAGAAAAAGAAAAAAACTGAAAATTCTCTGAATATGGAAAATGGAATTTGATTCACTGAATATATTGAGAAGCGAGTGTTTACTAACCTATAAACAAATATAGCAGACTGTTGGAAGGACACGTTAGAAGAGGTAGAACGCATATAAAAATAATTGACAGCACGAAGAATGGGAAATCATACTGGCAGTGGCAAATTTAGAGAACCGAGACAGATGGAGCTACAAAAGACCTGAGCAAACAAACAACAAATGATGAGTTGTTTGAAGGTTGAAAATTTAAATATATTATTTACTTAGAATAATTTTAGTTTATTTATTTTAATACAATTTATATTTTACAGTTTCCAAATTGCGGAAGGAGTTAACATAACATTTTCTTTAAAGGAATGAATAAACCAATTTACTTTCCTACGTTTTTGGTTGTGAATTTTGAGCAGGTGTAATTACTTTGTACTCTAATTAGTAAAACTGGCATGAACTGTACTTGAATAGCATGTACAATTAAGATGTTTTCCTGTATCAATTTCATTCTCATTTTACTGCTCTACTAATTTGTAGAATTTTGCGGAGCGAATTTCAAACACAAGTGCACACATCCGTTAATTTCATTTCATATTGCATTAAAAATGTGCAATGTGGGTCCCACAGCAATCTGCATCTGCTGCATGGCAGATGTGCGAAAATATTATTCGCGAACCTGTCGCCCATGTAAGGTGCAGTGGGGTAAGATCGGACCGGTTTTTGCAAAGTTCCACTTTTAAAAATTTATTTTTATGTTCATTTTAAATATTTAACATATGTTGGTATCAACGCAAAGTAGAGACAATAATTTATATTGAAGAAAAAAAAACACCAATTTTCCTTGGAAATTTTCATTTATACAGAAAATTGTAACAAACTGTGCCCGTTGCCAACTTGCCCCACATTCGGGGCAAGTTCGTAAACGGCTATTTAAAACCAATTGAAATGTATCTTACTATGTTCTGGAGCAAAATCAGAATAATATATAAATTTGGAACAGCTGATGTAATTTATTTATTTAATGTAAACTTTAAACAATATTCTCTATACTTATCAAAAATAAACTTAAAAAACACAAAATTTCCTTAAAAATTACGACACTTTGTTGGACGACTCAAAGTTTGTTACAGACTGCATGAGAAGTTATACTTTATAATGAAGATATAATACGGTTATTCCTCGCATGAGTGAGAGACATCTCTATAGATCTCCTCATATTAATTAAATATAGGTTTCTAATTATTAGCTATTATATTCTCATTTACGTAAGAATAAATATAGACCGATTACGATCTTGCCCCGTTTACGACGACTTACCCAACTGCACCTTAAATGATATTTATTTGAAACGAATCATATTAGCACGATCTACTTTTTCATTTAATCTACGCGCAGGATACGACCTACAGATGAACTCCCGAGGAGACGCGACTTTATGGCGGCTAACCTTGCCAAGTAATTCTTGTTTGCAAGAAAAACGCTACTTCTAATATCCAATCTTCTTAATTCAACTCAACTTATTGAAATATCAATAAACGGGTAAATTCCAGAGGTTATCGCTTCACAAGTTCAAGATTGAAACAAAATATTTACTTTTGGGAAATTAGATTTTGTGCAACATACGGGATAAGTTTTATTTTTAAAATCCAAATATTTTGGATTGAATGGGCCAAATTTTATAATAGAAATAAATATTTACTAAAGATTAAACGTAAAAGAAATCTAGTTAAGAATAAAATAACATAAATCTGCAATTTAAAAAATCATTCAAATATCATAAAGCGTAAGTTTATTTTATAAATCAATAATCATTTAATAGAGAAGCATAACACAACACAATTGCGGTAATTAGTGCAGCAAAATTATATGTAATTTAAAATCATGACTTAACCCTATTAGCCCACAAAATTATAATTAGAAATAATTTATTATTTAAAGTTTTTAAACTATAAATGAGCTAATATACAATATTGATGCCTCCTCCTCTTTAAAAATATTTTAAGAGTAGATTGTTCAAGATGTTTGTAAATTTCACTAAAAATATAATTTTTGAAGAAATGCAATTTATGTGAATTACTCCAAATCGTATTTGTTATCATCCTTTTTCCAATTATCACTTGAATCTTTTCGCAAATCATCCATTCATCCCAAATCTTCGCCGGAAAACATAAATTGCAGAGCAACGAACATAAACAGAAGTAAACGACAAAATTGCTTTATCACTCATATCAAAAACTTTAAACGGCGCCTTTATCACTTTTTGATGAGCCGCATATTTTTATTGCAAACTCGGTCAAAAGTGTGAAAGTATAATATCAACATTTATTATGATCCTGCGTGAAAGGAAGGATAATGTAATGCACACTGAATATGAGAGTAGTAGGAGGAATAATTTTTATATTAAAACGAGGGTACGAGATAAAAAATAGAAAAAACGTGCGGGGGATGTAAATTACTGAAATTACTCTGTTGAAGGGCTGGAGATTTAACTTGAAAGGCGCAAACGAACCTGATGGGATAAAAATTGCGTCAAGCAGTTTTAATTTTCACAAAGAAGATTATCGGAAAATATTAATGCGAAAAATGATGACATCACTTTGGTAAAGTAATTATCCCGGTGAAAATATGATCTTTGATCTTTTAATATTTGTCTGACGCAAAAAAATTTAAATACATCTTATTTAATCAGACCAAGGTCGAAGGTTTGCAAACATCAATAAAAATTTTGCAATAATATCTTGCGTGTTTTCCAAACGAATTATTTATTTATTTGTTTGTTGAACGTCATTGACATGTAGGAAATAAACTTTAGGTACTATTTACTCTGCATATAATATGTTTTCGATCTTGATCTAATCAAGGCTCATTTAAGGCCAGAAGCTGAGTGTTGGTAATGTATTGTTCGGAGAGTGTATTGAAATTTTGTGGCAACAAGCACTTTAAAGCTTTTTAGGGAAATATGTGGCAGCTTTAATGTAACAAGTACATGAACGCTTCAGAGGTAGAAAGTAATATATAATGTGCATTTAAAAAATATGTTAAGGGTGTGCACATGACCTTATATTTAACTCGGTGCACGTACAATCATATAAATTGTGTAGTTATTCTCAACTGAAGAGTTAAGATATTATACTTGTAAATGTCCTCGGGTGCAAGATATACATATTAATGTTCTCTAAGACTTTCCTATTTGTTTAAATTCCTCTCGGCCGCTTTCAACACAAGCTTACAATGTAATAACAGGAAGAAATATGTGCGCTACCTTATTAATGCAAAAGGGGTTGTTTTCCAACCATCCATCACTTCCATTTATATTAACACTTGTAACCACCACAAACGGTAAGAATCACATGTTCTTACCCAAAATATTAATTAACCCTTATCGGCCAGTCACATTGCAATTTTGTTACATGTATTGGGGACGAATTTTTTTAAACAGAAATATTATGGTTGATCAACATGTATTTTGGTATGCTGAAAACTAATCTGTGGTTAAAAGTTGTCTAAAATTACCGGGTTGCAAGTTACCCGCCATTTTAATGAAAAAATGGCCATTTTTATCCTATTTTCATGTTTTTTTGATATAACAAAAAAATATGAACTCCAATCAAAAAATGTTTCAAACAAAAGTTGTATGCAAAATTATTCCGCGTCAAATGACGTAAATAGGGTCTTTTTTGAAGTGAATATGAAATTATATCTATAAAATAATAATTTATATTTAAGTTCAAGGTGTATGTAAATGAAGCACTATCTAAAAAACATTATACAAATAATATCGTTTCATAACATAAAAAATTTACTATTCCTAAATACAACTAATTGTGGCTTATTGTTTATTGTAATAACAAAAATAATTCTATAGCTTTTTATTATTTTCTTAAGCATGAATTTTTTAAAAAGAAGCCAAACAATGATTTTAAAGCATTCTCTAACTGAGACTAATAACACGAATTATAGTAGTAATACGTTGGTAGCTACTAATAAATTTTCAGGTACTAATAGATAGAATGAAATAAAGTAATTTGAAATATACAAAAATTTTAATTAACTAGATATTATTAAAAGGATTTAAAATTTGGCAATTAAACTAAATTTATTGATATATTAAAATAAACATGCAAAATTTAATTAGCCTGTTATTATAGTAACATCCCAATTTAATATATCAAAGCTCGTTTAAATCTACCAACAATAGCAAAATTATTTTAAAACGTAATCAACCATTAATATCGTTAAAATAAATTACCTCCCTTTTTGTTTTAATTACGAGCTTGTCTGCAATATAATCCCCCTTAATAAAACAACCCGGCTGTATTCAAACAAAAATAATAAAACGAATAAACCACCTAGCCTCTATGAAATTTACATTATTCATGATGATCGATTAGTTACAAATGTAATCGTCCGAAAGTAGCTACACTCTACGCTGACGAATCAATTACACGTGTCTGAATGTGTATAAGAGAAGTGCTCTATTGAATGATTTAATAATAAAGCGCGCGCCCTCATCCATACAATAAAAAAATTAAAAAGTCTAGGTTCCTCATTTAATTGATTGATACATCTGTGTCTTTATTGTGATTCATCACAATGATATGAAAGTTTATATTGGACGGAAGAAATTCTTAGCCTTTGCATGTCGATGACACGACCTTGCCTTTAACCACATAAAAGTCAGATTCCAAACAAGACAAGATTAATGAATGAAAACATGTTTGCAATCTCCACCAAAAAGTAAATTATCTACCTATTCATACATATCGGTGAAACGCAATGAATTCACTTTCCAAAGCTTTCTATCCCAAATTAACGAATCTTTTGAATTCTTCCCATCAAAAAAATGTTTGCATATCAAATTAATTAAACATTGATGTTTAAGATTTATTACTTTCATTAATTTCTCTCGTCTAAGAGAAATATTTATATTTCCTTTCATTCTCTCAATAATTGACACACAAAAAAAGTTGATTACGAATTTGTACTTGCGCTATCATCATATATGTATCAATTTTTAGACTCGTAGTTCAAATAACTAATGTAAAAAAAATAATAAAAGTGAAACCCTTTATATCCTCATTTTCCAGAGGAAGTAAATTCGACGCTAAAAAATATTTTTAATTAAAATTCTGGTAAACGACTAAATTGTCACGTTTGCATTGCTTTTACATTACCGTTTTTAAATGTCAACAGTTATCTTGCAATAAAGTAAAATTTTCATGCCCTTATTGTTACGAGGCAAAATGTATACACCCACGTTTGAATTGTGTGTTGAGAAAATCTGAAAACTTTATTTTCATCGAAATGATAATGTCATTCCGGCTGAGTCTGTGAATTTTCCGACTTTTCCTTGTTATTTTATGTGTAAAAATTTCAAAGGAAAAGTTTTGAATATTTACGCGATAAGAGATACAATTTTTTTTTATTTGAATGTCTCTAAATTATAAATTATATTAAAAGTTCAACCAAAAATGTTTCCTGAAGGTTTTCCGGTTTTGTTATTTTATTTGGATGTTTCCCTGTTTTCGCATAAATTGTTTTGTTTTATTAGTTTAATTTCATGAAATTATATTCAAAAAATGAGCTGTATTTACGGTAGAGAATAACATTCCAAAAATGAATTTAATTAAAATGTGTGGCCGAAGTATAAAACATAAATGTAAAAATTTTTTAGTTAATACTTTTAACTGCTGAAAAAAAAGAGTTCCTAAAGATAACCAAACTGACACTAGTCCCAAAGACGAAAATATTAAATTTATTTCAATTTGCAATGTCTATTAAAACTTTTCATCATTTTTCCAGTGCCAGATATCTTTTATTTTCTCTCCATAACTCAAAAACCTTTTCACAATCCTATACGTTCTAATAACAGGTTAAATACATAATTAATAGCATTTTATTGATTTAATTTTTATGAAGAAATTAATCACAAGGTATGATATTTACCCATTTCAAATCGACTATATTGCGCTTCATTATTTATCTATTTTTTAAGTGTAGGAATATTTATTTATCTATTATTATCTAATCTTTAATAAAAACATATTCTCGTTATCGCACAAATTATAAATATCTGCTTATTTTTGTGGTTTATTTATCCATCTTCTTTGTTATATAAGAATGTATTTTCAAAAATTATTTAGATTTTGTATTTTTACCACGAAAATAATTTTAATAGGCGCATCAATCTCTTGTATTGCACTAAGCCCATCTCTTTAATTAATTTCTGTACTGTATAAATCTTCCAAATTTCCCATTTTCCTGCTATCTTCATAAATATTTTCACATTTTATTTATTGCATCATAAAACAACTCAATTTCCTTTAAAATACAAAAACTGCGTCGCTCCCTATTTCTGCCGCAACCAAATCTCATGTCTATATACAATTCCGCAATAATGGAAACAACTTCTTTTCCTACGAAAAAAAAAACTTTCAACCCTTTCATCTATAATCCCCATGGATGTAAATCCCAGTGAATGTTTGTGTACGTTTTTTTTCTATCGTTTCTCTGCATTAGACCATCGCTCCGAGGAAAACGAAGGAATAAGAAAACTTAGGTAGGGGTGAATGGATATACAAATTTAATGCTCGTAACTTTTAGGGAACTGTTAAGCTTAAATTTGTTTTAAGAAAGTTGGGATTTTGAATCGGAAAGTTTCGGGGAAGTTAATTCTTGATAAAAATTTCTTTGCTACAGGTAGAAGTTTGTGATTGAATTTTACAACTTAAGTAGTAGCATCATCATTATTTGTTAATTATAAATCAATAATTTCACAATATAGAATAGTTTAGTTATATGTGCATTCTACGTTTGAAGTACTAAAAATATGAAACTAAATAATCTTCACCCACTTCCGCTGATAACATTTTGAATTAAACATGTTTTCGACCACCGATATCGTCAGCTTATTATCATTATGTGTCGCACTGATTATGAATAAGAGTCCATGTGACTTTTAACTCGATTCAAATATTTACAGTAAACATTAAAAACGTTGGAATTTATTAGATTCGTTCATACTTTTTAGTTTTTAGATCTTTAATTTATTATTTAATATTTAAAAAATCCGAATTTTTTCATTTACAATAATCAACGAAAAAATATTTCTAAAAATTACTATTAATGTTCACAACACACATTCGATTATTATTTATTTTTTGTATAAATAAAAATTTCGATATCTGTGATACTTGTTGTTTTCAGTTAGTTGATAATAATGAAACCACAAATCTGCTATGACAAATTAATGTCTGGCTTAATTATTAAAATAGTACGATAAGAAAAATTGCTCGATAAAGTTCTTATAACATCTGTACTTGCAAAAACACCTCATAAAATGTCTTCCAAAGCAAAAATAAATTTAATAAATTAAAGATATTAAAAAATAGCATAGTAGTCAAAAAATGCAAAATGTAAATGCTGTTTTCATAACCCTGGTGTCCATTAAAATTTAAACTGATCATTTCCCGGAGGTAGGTTTTTTAAATGGTCAGCGGGAAATTTCACGGTGGAGGTAACGTCAGAATTTACTTTTATTGTTAGTTGTTGACCTAGTTGTAGCTAGGGAAAAAGTTGGTTTTAACGATAAATAAACATATTTCTTGGTCCTTGTCCAATAAAGTCTTACAAGTGCCAATTCGTTTTTCCCCTCAAATCGATTATGCACTAAATATCACCCAAAATGAAATCATAAAAGCAGAACGTATAGGCGCCAGATGATTAATAAAATTGTTTTTCAGAATTGTTTTTGTTAACAATTAGTAAAACGTATGAATCATTTCAGATAAAGCAGCTTCATTTTCTTTTTCAATTTATATTGTTCATTACGAAATGCCTTTGCAGCGTACCAAGTAGCATAATGCACAATATAAAAGAATGGTAAATGTGGATTTGAAGTTATTTAGAATTTTGATATTTTTTCGTGAGAGTAAAAAAAAAGATCGTAGTTTAGTTTTTTACTCACAAAAATGATTATCTGAAACTAATTGGATGGCTACGTAATGCTGCTTATTCATATCTAATGTATGTATTTGCAAAAGTTAATATGAAATTTTCAATAAAGGAATTCAAAAAATGTGATGACAATAAGAAGAAATAAATAACAGAGGCCAATTACTATTTAAAGATTTTTTTTAAAGGATGACGTGAAAATTGAAATATCTTGATTATGATTTTCCTAATTTAATTCTACAATTTACTTTACTACAACTATAAAGTGATAGTCCCTTTAAATTTCATTTAATAATATAATTCTAAATTGTGCTTCTGGTTCTTAGCAAGATCTAGATCTGATAAACGTGAAATTAATCCTACTTCCTTTTCCTTTAATTAAAATTTGATACAAATTTAAGTTATTAGGTCTTTAGAACCCTATTTAATTAATTCTGCAAGTGATAAGCCGAATGACTTCCCGAAGCAATTTAATATTAAAAAAAGGGTTGCATCCTAGAAAATTTTTCTTATAACCAGTTACATGATGCTGTTAGGAATGTACGAGTATAATCTAACCTTCACGCATGAAATCTTTTCTTGGTTTATTTATCCCGGGGATAGCGGATCCAAGTAAAAAGTCAAATAAAAAATAATACATATAATAATAATTAAGTTAGTCAAGCTGGGCATGAGATAAAGAATCCTGTTTCCAAGCGGATCATTAATTATGAAATAAATAATTGCGTGTTTAGAGAATGATAATTGCAGCGAGATGCATGCATGTTATCAACGGATGAACGAGTTGGAACTATCTCGCTTTGTTTGTAATTTAATGAACAAGTTACATTAATTTTTTTTTTTTTTAAAGAAATTTTGCAATAAGACAATTGGAGACTTCAGAAGGTCATTTCGTCACCTGTACAAACCCACCACATAAAATTACATCAGAAGAAACATGATATACCATGTACAAATGATATTAAGAAGTGTTAGGAACATATTTTACCCCAAAATGATTTTTTTTATTGCAATGAATTCTGTCTCCTTCAATTAGATTATTATCATTTTTATGTCCTCATTTATTTAAAAGAAAAAGTAAAATCGCATTTGCTGAATCCTTTTACTTCCGCTCTTGCACCAATTAAGAAGCAAATTAGTCACTTTATATCTAATTAAAAAAATATTTCATTGTCTTCCAAACGCTTATCAGTTTTATAATATATGATATATGTATACACACACTAAATTAGATTTTAATTGTGGTGTTAGTCAATCACCATTTCATTTTCTTTTTTTTCCTGTTCCATAATTATAGTAAGGGGGTAATAAAGTACCGACCCTCTCAAGTATGTACGTATGTACGACTATATGGTACAAAATTATTAATTAAAAATTATAATGAGGGGGCCACACCTGGTGTTGCAATGCGCGCATATTTATTGAGCGAGACGATGTTAAGAAGGGACATTTTGTCTCTACTAAGGATTTATTAACTTTTTTTCTCTCTTTTAATGTGCAGAAACCGGAAACTTTCTGCTGCTGATAAACGGGACGCGCTCCGGGTTTTTAAGCTGGCGCGCGCGCTCCCACGCGCTTCCACATAATTTAAGAACCCCTTTTTTATTGAGAGGAGAATTTTAAGATTTTATGCGAGGAGGATTTATGTTCTACAACTTGTCCGGTTTTGAATATTTTATAAGGGGTCATATCATGATTGATAAAAATCTACCCTTAAAATTTCTACAACAGTGCCCATACAAAAACATAATTTGTTTCGATTATAATAATGAAAACAAATAATTTGGGCTAAAGGAAAATAATGTACATTTTTATATTACCTCCTGAACTTTGACCCCGTGTAATAAACATTCATGTAAATTAACCGGTCATTGGAATCTATACGAACCTGTTTCGAAATGGTTACGAATCGATTGTTTTTGTCAAATTGAAGGCGATTTGGACGAAATTTATTTCCCTCTTTGCGATAGTTGCGGTTTTTCGCAGTGAAATCATGTTTTTATAGTATAATCCAACAAAACTGATAACAAACAAAAAAAAAACGTTTTACATTTTAAGCGATACCTAGAAAATTAATTTTCAACAGAGATAGTGCTAAAATATAACATTATTTAAAAACGATAATTGTTAATAAGTAAATTTGATATAATTATAATAAATCAATACTAATTTTTATAACAAGAAAAAAAATGTATATTCAGCTTTCGGCTATTATTTTAATCGCATTTTGATGTTTTTTGCTTTTAGAAATGAAATGTTATTGAATAAAAAAGTAATAGTTAATCTAAAAAATGGGTTATAAAAATTATTTTCATTCAAAAACAAATTAATTGACTAAATATTTAATTTATTAAAATGGAATGGTGATAGATAATCAATATTGAATAATTACTTTTTCCGGCTTCAATTCTGTGTCATAATCAACCATCTTGTCATTTTATTATCTGCTTCAAATAATCCGATGTACATTAAACTATTGTCTATTTTCTTCCTAGTTCTCCCCTAAGATTTTTTTTTTGCAAAATGATAGTATGCATTAAGCACATGCAAAATCATTTATCTCAGCTTCTTGGTAGAATGATTTGAACTTTCGTTATCAACATAGATGTTCATAAATTTTCGGCAACGTCACATCATTGTCTTTACATTTAACAACAAATGTGAAGTCACATTTGGTCAGTTTCGCATACCAATGATTTTGACGGAGCTAGGAAAACTATCTAACAGTTTCGACAATATGAAAGACGGAAAATATTCACAGTAGAAAAATAGTCTCCTATTTAAAATGTTGACAGTTTGTTTTTTCTTCTTTTGCAATTAGCAATCCTCAACTATTACATTTTAAAATCAAAATAATTCTGGTGTGTGACGAAAAGGACTAAAGTTAATGATAATACAATTTTTGTTATGATGCAATAATAACATTTGATGATAAATAACATATAGTATCTTATTTGTTAGTTTGAACCAGTGAAATGATTATGTTCGGAGGATTAATAATATTGGAAATCTAGTAATTCTGGAAGGAGGACCAAAACATAAATTTCACTCTATTCCACCAATTAGCAACTCTAACAAAACGCGCATATCATCATTTTTATTTTCAATAAATAAATATTTCATTTAAATATTCGTAAATATGTATATTGATTACATTGCTGCTAACGAAAAAATATAGAGAAAAACAGAGCACACGAACAAACAATATGTAAATTGGAATAATATTTACATTTTAAACGTTATTTATGGAGTGGTTAATATATTAAAACGAAATGAAGATGAAATCGAAATAAAACTATCACTTCCTGCATACAGACGCAATGTCATAATACTACGTTCGCGTTCCTGAAAGCGTTTTATTAACCATTAACAATTTAAAAGCATTGTCGCTTCCAGCAAAATTTTATTAGTCATCGGTTTAATAATATTTAATTAAATGTCTATTTTATTATGTAATTATCTGATGAATAAAGAGTAATTCTTTCAAATCAGGAATTTTTTAATAATACGTCATGGGTATTTTGGAGAAACTTGTAATGTTAAAAAAATTATACATGTCATTAAAATATATAGTGATAAATCTAGTAATAGTTTTTTTTTTCTAATATTCTGACATTTTTTAGTAAAAAAATAGACTTTCAGATTTTAGAATTGAGATTTTACACAATTTAGAATACTATTTCCTTTCATTTAAGCGTTTTGTTTCAGATTTTTTTTAATACATATATTGATTACTTCCCTTTCTGGCATTTGTTTTGATCTATAACTTGTTTATCGCTCTCATTTAAAATTTATAGGTATCATTATACGATTGATTCAATTAAATGAATAATAAATACTTAGCTAACCTTGAAGTATTCGAAATATGATGTTACTGAAATATGAAACTAAAATTTATAGAAAATAAAAATTTTTGACTGTAAGACCTAAGTTGAATTATTAGAAGCAGATAATTAATAATATGGAGTTTGATAGTTATACCACAAAGAATTGGAACCTAAATCGAATTGGTCTCCCAAAGATAATAACCTAATCTAGTTTGATAATTTAGAAGATTTTAGACATCTTTAAAAACAATTTGTCATTATGTTTGTCTTATACTTTGACAGTTTTAGTATAGCGCCATTTTTTTGTCCAACCAAATACATTTTCAATATTTGCGTTTTAAAACTTTCTACTTCTATTCGAATTCTAGAGCTTTTTATGTTTTATAAATACTCAGTTTCTGTTATGTCATATTAATGAATTTTTATTTATTTTCTTATAGTTTCATTACTGAAAAAAAGTAAATATATTTCAATCGATTAATTAATTTATACTTGTGTAATTTTCTTTTATTCAATTGCTCTAATTCTTTTATAAGCAATTGCCATGTGCACTGCTCATTGCTAACTAACCTTTATTAAACAATTACTGCTTTTAATGTAAATGTTGCAGTTTTGACAAAAATATTGAATTTTCGTATGATGCACATACAACTGACAGTAAAAAAAGGTTTTGAAACGAAATTCAAAAAACATCAATTTCTGTAACAAAAATACTTCAATATTTATACTTGGAAAATTATATGTCATAAACGAAGAATAATATTCTTGTGGTCATTCATAAATAAACACTTTGGTATAGTTCTAGGTAACTAACTATTTCCATGATTGCAGCAATTATAAATTTGAAGGTCGAAAATTAAAATACCATTTTTCCACTTCCAAACAATGTTCATATCAGATAACACTTTTTTTTACATTTACAAAAACTTTTAATCGCTTAAATTTTTGCTTTTTGGATTATACTATTAAAAACATGTTTGTCCTGCTATGAGAATATTATATGTAAAATGCGCATAATTACCTTGAAATTTTTCTAAATAAGCTGCATGATACAATCCTTAAAAATAAAAAATTTTAAAAAAAATGTTTACAGCACTAAATTTAAAAACAATAGCCGGACACTCTCACATGATAATTAATTGTAATTTACGCGTGCAATGTGATTTTAAAGCGATCGTCCCGAATATGAATGAGACGGATTGTAACACGAACTGACCGGAGAATATCCGAGCGGCAACTAATCGTAATCAACGAACTTGACTGTAGAGTTGTTTTCCTAGCTGAAATCCCCACCAGCTTTGCGCGTTGAACAAAAACCCTGCACAGTTTAGCTCGTTGGATGAAAAGAGAGGGACGGTTTTGCTCCTGTAAATAATAGTGAATGATTTTTTTTAGCCAGAAAGTGCCACTTTCTGGGAATTCTCGCGACAATTTGGGAAGCGGAAGTGAAGGAGGCGAGCAAGGCACATTTCATTGATTACTCATCAATGACTTCACAACAATAGAATAAAATTGTTAACAGTTACAAAACAAGTAGAAAAATATTGTTATTTTTAATGAGCATCAACAATATTAATAAAGTGATTGTTCCGTATGGATATGCATGGAAACATGAATCGCCTATTAGTGCACTTTCTTGTCCAATTTGGTTAAATCTAAACGCAATTTTTCACAAAAAACGTATTTTATAAATATTTATTAAAGCCATCTATCCACTCTCATGCTGACTATTTCATATAATGTCATCTCGTAATTTTTTCTGGTACTCATATTGTTGTAAATCCAAATGACTGTTGACAATGAAGGAAGTATTAGATTAGGACCCGATTTCGTCATGGTAACCAGTTCATGTCTAGCTAAGATCGAAAAATATTCATATTTAATCAGTATATATATATATATATATATATATATATATAATATTGCTCGTTTAAAGTAATTAAATTAGATAGATACATTAGGGAGATAGTTAAATTTTGACCATTAAAATTAAATTTTGGTAAGCAAGACTATACGCAATAAATTTTAAAGAGTGAATAAAACGGAATTAAAATAGGATACTTAATAATATTTTAGCAAACAAAATCCTTATCTTTGCTTGAAGTGAATTATTCCAATTCAGGCAGTTCAGCCATCGAAATTTAGTTATCTCTACCGTTGTGAATGCCACTATGTTCTTGAATGGTTTAATTAGTGAAAAACGAAAACAACAAATTCGTATAACTGAAAAATTGTAGTCCAACTAACTCAGTGCTCCAAATGAACTGTTCTCTGAAAAGAATCCTCAAAACTACTAATATAAATTTTCCCTTTTTAAGTTTAGGATATTTAATTCATATTTTTGTGTTTTGCTTTCAAATTTGAAATAATTTAGAAAAAGTCATGAAACCTATAATAAAACGCAATTGTCCTGTTATCAACAATTTTTTCTACTATGCAATCATAACATACTCATTGTGACACTGGACTTTTTTATATTTTGGTGTTGGTATTAAATTTATGATAATTAACTGTTATTCTTTGTTAAAAAGAAAAACATAAATTAAAATATGATTTACTACTTAATTACAAAAATTTCAAGCTACATATTTGGCATTGTTTAAAAAATCTTAACAGTTAATTAAATTAGATTATTTGTTAATAATATCTAAAATGTAGAAAAGAAAAACTGTTACTCGGCAAATTATGAATTTAATTAAGTCAGGAGGTAACGGTTAGGTTGATTCTACATAAAAATACCACGAATTAATGATGAGAAGCACGTGATTGAATAGGAACCCGCTACTAAACTCTTGACAGTTTCTTCCCATGTGCCGCTTTCGGTCCTCACTTTCATAGGAACAATACCCCATTTTAAAGAAGAGAACACACATGATTGTGTTTTATTTCCACATCCCATATTCCAACTTCCTGCGCGCCTGTTCTTCTAGATACCATATTAAGTTTTATCTCGTTTCCGTTGACAACTTATGCATGATATAAAGCTTTGTTATCGACAAATAAATTGGATCTATTGTAATCCATCGATTTTTTTTTTCGAAATTACACCTAAAGCTTAATAATAATTTTAAATTCATTATATTTTAAATAAATAGTAATCCGTGGATCATAAAGTTTCTCTGTAGATATTTTTAAAGTCGTTTATTGAATTTATATTTAAAAATATACCTATTGACTTATTAAAAATGATTTTAAATCGACAAAAAGAATTCTTTCCCATTATCAGAAATCCTTTTAGAAATCAAAAGATTGTTCTTTTTAATTTTGAATGTTAATTTTTAAACGCTGTAAAATATAATTTTATTCTCTTTTCGTGTAGGTACCGTTTTGGTTAAATTTATAAGCTAATTAATAAGTCTAATGAATATTGTAAATATTTTACATGTTTTGTATTTTATTACCTTTTGTTTCAGATCGAATTGTTCACAGAATTTTAAAGTAGTAAAATAATTTGAAAATAATTGAGTCAAACGCAAACTAATCTTGCCCGTAGTGATAATTCTACTTTTGAGTTATAAAATTAGTATTTTAGCACACAATTATACAGGATGTTTTATGAAAAACGCCAAATGTCACAACTCCGTTATTCTGTATTCAATTTAAATAATTCAAAAACCATTAATGTTTTCATAAGTGCTATAAACTGAATTGCATTTAAATTATTTTCAAATTTAAACAGCTTTAAACGGACACCTATACCTGCTTTATAAGAAATTTGATATTAAGAAAAACCTTAATGGTTATGATAAAAAAATAAATGTTTTACTTGTGTAACTTGAAGGAAAATCTTTATATTTTTTACACCAGAGTAAAACTAATATTGAATAGTTGGAAAATCAAGTTCAAGAACAAGTTATTCGCTACGACGTTGTCCTACAGTTTGCTTTTAATGCTTCAAATAAATGATTTACGGCATGCAGTCATTAAATTGTTAATTCACTATTTCTGCTTTAATCTTTAAGTTCTAACAACGCTAATTAAATTCAGGACACATGCCTGCAAATTAGTACTGCGGAAAGTTAAAGGGAGTGGGGTTGGTCAACCACCCTCAATGAAAACCATTAGCAACGACCGTTATGCATGCATTGTGTGATGTGTTAACTATACTCAGACAATATTAGGGTGGTGCATTGTTGTAGGGGTAAATTCATATTGTAGCTTAGTTACAATTGAAAACGAGGGTGGATTGTTTTTAAAACAAATGTAGTCTAGATTTGCTCTTTTCACCAAATTGAAATTGATTCTCGGTCCGGAAATTAAATACAACAAAAAAAAATTCCAAATTTAAATCACATATTGACACACGCAGATTTTCCCATTCCTTCAAAATGTTTTTTTTTTAAATTTAAATCCCCCCTGTACAATCTTCTTTAACTCGACTCAATTAAAATATCTTAGTGTAGGTGTGTACATAGCGCCTGATAATTTATTCACCCTCCATAAAGGGTGCATAATTTTCATTCAAGATCACTATTAAGATAAGTGTTTACCAGTCTTGAAGGTGTGCTGTACAATATTTTCTACCCCTTTTGATATATCAAAGCTAGAATTCGATTGATTTATCTGAAATTCAGAAAATGCAGGAAACCTTAGAATGTCCAATCTTCTCTTCTTATTGATTACTTTCCTATCATTTTTGTAGCTAGCTTTTAGTTTAAATGTAATTTAAGAGAATCTACTGAACCTGCACTATATAGATTACTTACAATGAACGAAAAAGGTAAAATCCATTTAGTAAAAAAATAAAAAAAATCGAAGGGGATTAAATTCATTTTAAGATCTTGTAATATTATACTTTTTTTATGCACATGTAATATTTTTTCGTTGCCGTATAAAAGAAATTGATTCTCATTACTAATGTTGCAGTGTAATTAGGAGGTAGGTCTCTTCCCTTCCCATTGTAATCAATTATAATTTTTATTTTCATTATCTTTAAAATCCCATGATAAATTCTATGGTCACGTGCTGTATTTCCCAACCCTCATGGTAATACAGGTTATTACCCCTAGTGCACATGCCGATACCCCTAGCGCGTGACGGCGTAGCCAACACGAGACAGGGGTGCGGCTGTTCAAACACTTCCACTGCAACCACCGCCATCAAGGATGATTTATTCGCGACATTAAAATATCAAATAAGAGGTAATTTCAGTAATTTTCTCAGTATGAATGTATTATTGTATGGACGGATGGGCACGTCCCTGGCGAATATTTGGCGTTGGCCCAAAATCGGCGAACACAATAAGAGAAACGAGTGGCGATATTCATTCTAAATGTGTTTTGAGGAATGGAAAGATTTGGGTCGATGGCATTAAATATTCATGGTGTAATCACGGAAGGGTTTTTGCAAGTGAATGTGTCCAATTATTAAAGGAGAATAGGAGATTTCATAGTGGAAAGTCGCGAGGGATTGTTATCTTAAGAAGGACAAATGCTGTCTGGAATTGCAAGATTAAGATAAATCTCATCTTCTTCAACTTGCCTTCAGTTAATCAATTAAATAAGAAGCGCATAGTTAGTAAGTTTTCACTATAATTTTTTTTAATTTTACAGGTTGCAATAGAACTGCACATTATTTTAATAAAGAAACTGTCTGCTTTTTTTTAGTTTTAAAATTAAAATAATTTTATTTTCTTGTAAACGCACATCATATTACATAAAATTAAAAATTATTAAATAAAATTGTTATAATTTGGAAACTAAAAATAATAAAGAATCTAAAAAATATGTAAAGAAATAATATTGATATAGTTTAACTTGTATATAATTTAAAATTCAAAGAAATTGATGAACGTTTTAAAATAATTTCTACATATAATATTGGTGCTGCCATCTATTAAGGAAAAGTTCAATTTGAATATATTGAAAATGGATTGAGTCTAGGCTTACGCGCGCCATCTATCGGGAAACGTTAACTGAGTAAACTTATTTTTCCAGAGTTTTTAAAGTAATAAAACAAAACTACTAAAACTAAATTACAGAAAGTACAGAATAATTTAAAAAATGTAGATCCAATTTTATTTATTATTTTTTGTTAATTAAATTGTTGATTCATATTCTATTAAAAAATATCTATTGCAACAAAAGAAATTATAAAATTTTAATATTTGTTAGAAAGCTTTTCAGAAATTTTATATGGAATAATGAATTCTTACATAGGTTTTAAGACTACGTTAGTTTTTGCGATTGCATTATAAAATTTTAAACATTATAAAAGTTTTCACTAAAGAAAATCATGAATTATTTGATTTTAAAAAGCTTTTAATTGTTTATAAGTTTCTCATTTTCATTTAATGCCTTAAGTTTTCATTATTTTATAAAAATTTCAATTCAAATCATTTCTGTTTTTTTTTTTTTGTGTGAAATATGTAAACTTACCTGTATTTCTAGCAGTAATTTAGTCTTTCTTCGTCGTATATCAATTAGTATTTTTTGCTGTTCGGCGGTAAGTTCTGTAAAACAAAAAATAATTCACTAAAGTAAAATGCAGATATTCAGTTACTCAAATGCATTGGGTAACATAGCATAAAAATTGCAAGATATGGCAGAGAAAAACGAATCTTTGTGTTAATTACTTCAATAATACTATAGCCCTGATGATGATTTAATCAAACTAAAGCGAAACGTTATCTTGAAATTGATTGTATTTTTTAATCACGAAATTTTGATTCATTTTTTTTTCTTCAAAAAATTCATAACTTTTATTGTGTTTCCTTAAGCACCACTCATATTTTAAATTGCCAGAAATTCATTGTGCATGACTTAGAATTCATTAAATTATTGCAATTTCATTATAATTAATGATAATTGTACTATATTTAGTAATCCATCATTCATACAAAATTTTGTGGTGTGGCGAGCTTTGTGATCTCCTAATTTTTATACCTGTAGTAATGGCAAGTTTTCAATTAGCCCTCGAAGATAAGTTTATAATATGCTTTATTACTTTTATTTTACAAAACAAAAAACTGTTTTCACTCCACAATAACAAACTAGTTAAAACGTGTTGTCCTTGTTTTTAAATTTAATTAACAGTATCTGAAGTCACTCGGAGATCATCAAGAAATCAGTTTGACAAGTGTACTGTACATCTCTGAATGTGTATTTGTATTGTAAATCTACTATTATATTTTTTATTGGATGATAAATTTCCAAAAATTATATCAGGTAATTTAATAAATTATAAGAAAACATGAAATCAATAACACAGGCCCACAAAAAAAATTTTTTTTTTTTTACCAGCTCAGCAAATACTGGATTCTGACGTATATATGTACCCGTAACCCAACAAAAATGTTAGAAACATGGGGTTTGCCGACAAACAAATTAGTTAAATTAATTGTTGAGTGATAATCGAAGAAAATGTTAAATAAAAGAAAAAATTGATATTATATAGGAATGATTACATAGGATGATTATACAGGAGTGATATCAACAATTAAAATTAATATATCGGAGAGGAATACCACCTTTTTCTTCTAATTTCTAATCGATTTAAGATTTAAAGCGTATAAAATTAATGCCTGTGTAATTTTTCTATTAAATATTATTCAATAATAATAAAGTGAGTGAGGAAAAATAGCTTATTTTTAACTGAACTAGTTCAAATGGACTACTTAGTCTGAAGAATTTCTACACATCACATAAAAATGAATGATCAATTTTTCCTTTTATTTTTTTTGAGGAGAAAAACTATAGTTCACAAAAAAGATACCAGTACATACATTTCCTTTTTCATGAACATTCATTTAAACTACAGTAAAAATATTGAAACATTTCTCAACATAATATGCATAATTCTTTCCACACTATTGGGTTGTCTGGAAAGTTCTTCCAGAACGATATGTGCATGCCAAAATTGGTTTGCTGGAAAATTTTCATTTCAAAATGCATGATTATGACAACCAATCAAAGTACTTGATTGCAACTGATCGGCAGTTCATAAGACTGCAAATTATTGATGACCATTTTAAAAGGCTTGGTTATACAAAAGAGCTGGATGTTTCGATTCCACACAAACTTCATTTAACCCAAAGTATCACCATCTGCGATATGTTTCTAAGGTGCAATAAAAATAATTGGTTTTTGAAAAAAAAAGAGATGACTGGTGATGAAAAATTGATTATGCATAATACTGTCTGGCGAAAAATATCATGGTCTAAGAATGAAGAACCTTTTTAAACAACATCCAAAACAGATATTTACAAAAAAAATCATATATTTTGAGCTGCTACTGCCTAACAAAATAATTGATTCAATTGTATACTGTGAAAAATTAACCAAATTAAAGATTCATTGCAATTGAAACGTCTGAAATTGCTAAATCGTGTCATATTTCATCAAGACAACGCTAGGCCTCACATTTCACTATGCAAATATTATTCGAATTTTGCTGGGATGTGCTACCACACTCACCATATAGCCATGACATTGCACCCTCTGATTACTTTCTATATTGCTTTCTGCAAAACTTTTTGGCCGAGAAAACCTTAACTTTAAACGAGAGCGTCAAGTCAAAATGTACCTAAAGAGTTTTTTACTGCAAAAGATCAGAAAATTTACAAAAAAGGGATCGTCTGAAAAATGGTAAAGAAAATGGAAAATATGTTACAGATTAAATTTTCTTTTTCTGAAATCGTCAGTAAAACGAAAGAAATCAGTAGTAAAATAGCTTGAAATGGGCGCACTAAAATGCGATTTTACTGACGATTATATATATATATAGTTGGTTTTACACTGAAAAAATGTTTTTATTAATAATATGGAGATTTCGGAAAAAATATAATCTATACCTCAGCGTTAAAATGATTTTGTATTACTTGCATGGTTATTCTTATTAAATATGATTCAAGAATATATAAATTCATGGTCAGCCTTCTGTCCCAGTCTATATATTTTTTTCCGGGACAAACAATTACACTTTTGGTAAATACCACTCGGTTTATTCTGTATGGTGCATATCAGGGGTGCATTACTATAATTCGTATTTACGGAAAGGAAAGTTAAAGCAAAGCGCCAGCAAGCCACTGCCACCATACATTTTAAAGGCACGCCACTCAGCGCTTCCCTCCACAGGACATTATGAATGAGTGCGAATCAGATAATTGGAGTCATCTGATAATCGAATGTTGGATAATCAAGACTTTTCTGTACATCAGAAAGTTGTTCAATTATGAACAGTAGTTTAAAGAGTAAAAAGTAGGTGGGCCTAGTTATCTGCTAAATATCGCACCTATATGCTTTTTACTCTCTGCTCCTTGCAAGTACTAATTGGAAATTTTTATTCTTATTATATTGACCAAAAGTTGTGCCTTTATTGACTTCTTATTAATACTATAGCAATAGATTCAATAATCCGCCGCATAAATACACACATTATTTGAGTAAACGACATGTTATTTAACAAAACGGGAAGTTTGAGATGTTTGACAAGTTGGTTGTTTTACATTTTAAAATAGTTCAGTTTAGGTTATATTCCAAACATCCATTATTAACACATAAATTATGGATGCTAAACACACTGCAAAAAAAACCTTTTCAAAAGCGTTATGTCCAAATCATAAAATTTTTGATTCAAAACTATTTATTTACTTTTTCCAACCATAAGGAAAAATATATTCCGCCCGCCTATTATAAAAATAATAAGATATCTCTTTTTTATTTAAATCTTCCTTTAAATGTGGACATGATAACGGCTATATGTAGACCTTGGGCCTTCCGTTTTAATTCCCAAAAAAAGCATAAATTAACCATGTAATCAGCAATGAAATTATTATATAGGAATTTCAAGATAACACAGACAATACCCCCCCAAACAGATAATAAATCCAATAAAATCAAGGTACAATTTCTAAAAACAAGATCCTTTTTACCTCGATAAATACACCTCCAGCTGTTGAATACTCTTAACCTCAATTCAAAAATTAAATATTAACATCAATCCCACTCACGGGGGTCTTTCGCAATAAAAGGGGGCTCATTAAATAATTAAACCTAACCCAGGTGTAAGTGTATGAGTGGGTACAATAATAAGTTATAGTAAACAAAATAAAACGTACCGTTAATGTTAAATGAATCTATCACATGTCCGGAAGAGCCCATGTTCTGCACCCTTCTTTCTTTTAACATAATTTCACAAACACACAAATTAAAATATTTTAATTAGTACGGATTAGAAATAAATAAAATTGAACGTAAACACGGAGCCCTGACGGGCCGACGCCATCATTGTTGAACGGTATTTACTAGGACATACGCATGCGCAACAGCACGCGCAATTAAATTCAGGGGTTCTCAAAATTTTTTTAAAATTTCTAATTTTGAATCGGGTTTCATTGAATTTTTAATGAGAATAACCTACAATGACCTTATTTAACGTCCTTTAGTCATATTGATTGCAGGAAATGAGTTTTAATATTTGTTATGTACAATTTATAGTATATAGGGAATTACTTTGTAATAAATATTTTTAGAGTTTAATATTTTTTTAATAATACATATATCAAAAAAGGTTTATTCTACTTAACTTATTAAATATACAATTTTATAATATATTTTTATATAATTGATTTACAAGTAATTTCTAGTTAGTCACAACATTTTATATTAAAACTATTAATTTCTACTTTTTTTTATTTATATCTTAACTTTTTCTTATTCACGGAGACACATCACTTACACCAATATAGAGCCTACTGGCCTTCTTCCTGATTTTCTTTAGCTTAACCAAACAAAATTTTTGTATCTTCTAAAAATGACTGAAAGATCAGATCAACGAATTTGCTTTAAACTCGGAAAAATTAGTTCAGAAACTATTAAAATTATGCAGAAGGCCTTTGAGGATGCATGTTTGGACAAAACACAAATAAATGTACGGAAAAAAGCACGTGAAAGTCGGAGCATTGTTAAGTCAATGCTAATTGTTTTTTTGTTCATAAGGTGTTGTGCACCACAAATATGCACCGACAAATCAGACGATTAATAAGGAATATTACGTTAAAATTCTAAAACGGTTGCGTGATGCGGTGAGAAGAAAATGGCCGCATTTTGTGTCAAGCGATGACTGGCTAATCTATCACGAAAATGCGCCAGCGCCCTCATCGAATCTTGTGCAGCAATTTTTAACGAAACACAATATCGTACTACTTCGCCACCCTCCGTACAGTCCCGACACAGCCCCTTGCAACTTTTGATTGTTCCCAAATTTGAAAAAACCGGTTCGACGACAAAAAGACGATTGAAGATAATACGACGAAGGCACTTCCAAAAACTTAATTCCAGGACTGCTTCGGAAAGTGGAAAAACAACAGGGAGCGTGTTGTTCTATCAAATGGGGTCTACTTTGAAGAATACCACTTGCTCGATGACGAAAAATAACGCCAGCGCGGAGATATGAATGTAGATTGGATACTTTTCGGACAGACCTCGGAAACATTATCTTCTTTTTTTGTTCCAGTTCATTAAGTTCGTTACAGCAATTTTATTGGGTTTTGGTTCTTGATTTCATTAGTGTAACAAGTAATATTTAAATGTAGGAAAATATGTTAATCGTTTTATGAACGAATCCTGGTTAAATATATGCTATAGGTCTCAGCTAAATATTTAAGTATAAAAATATACATTTTCTTTTTAAGAACTTCGTTTTTTTTATTTTGTTCGTATACACCTCGAAATAATAAAAACTACTATACACTCTTTCAAATTTTTCATTTAGCGTTTGATACAAGCTTTGACGATGGCCTTTTTCATTATAATCTATCATAAATATAAGTTTCATTGCAAAAAATGTATCTAGAGTCCATTGTGAAATAAATGTGTGTTCTCTCTCTAATTATAATGACATGTTAACAAGTGAATGTTGCCAAGGAACAATAATAACAGACAATGTAAAAATATATTGAATTTAGTTTAATAGACAATGTATATGTCAGTACGTTTCAAATTACAGTGGACCGTTTAAGCTGTTGCATCCGAGCCGACGCCCCATTTTAGGGCATGACTAACGTGTACATCAACCAGGCACTCTTTACTTGCCAGACGTTTATGCAGAAAATGATGGAAATGGAAAAGTTGGAGCACAGTAAACTTCAATTGGTTTTGCTCGCATTTATTGCGACAATCCTTGGTCCATTTTTCGCCTTTTTATACATATCACATGGTATTTTCAAAATTGTATCCAACGTTATACCGTTAATTTGTATCTGCCTAATACTGATTATTGGATTACCTATCATCACAGTATTTAAGTGGACTTACGAGATTTACACCGCAATTCATAATTTGCTTATGACTTTTTATCTATCTGCATCGGATAATTGCAAAACAGCTTGTATTTTAAATAATAGAGATCGATGATGTAAAATTTTAATAGTAAAATTCGGATTAGAATTTGAACACAAGTTAAAATTTGCACCTATCTTTATATCAAAGAAAATATAAATTCGAGATATGATTTGTACTTAACAATATACATTTTTATAAGACTACTTACTTGTTTTATTTTAAATTTCCTACTATTCCTATTTACATAATTTTGGATTTTCAACGTTGGATATTGTAAATCTTCAAGTAATGTTAGAAAACCTGTGGAAGAACAAGACTCAATACCATCAAAATCATCAAAATAATTGATCCGGAATACTGTATTGATGATTGGATCATATAATTCATTGGTTTACTTGAATTATACTTCAACAAGAGCCTTAAAAGGTAAAAATTGATTTTAGCTAAGATTCTTTTGACTTTCATTGTGAAATATGGCAACAAATGCCTTATTTCCACATGAAAAGAAAATGAAATAAGTAATACGTTCATTACACATAAATACATTGTTTATAATTAAATTCTCAAATGTGATTACTTTAATACAGATGACTTATCTATAAAGTATTAAAGAGTTAAAGATTGTTGCGAACTATAGATTATATGAAAGTTGCATCCAGCCAAACTTTCTTGAAATACTATGATTTGAAGTAACCAACATAAATATGTTGTTCAACTGATCAACCATAGAACAAATCATTATTCTCATGTACTTCTTAACTTTGCATTCTTTACTTATTAGTTGTTTCGATTTTAAATTTAAATTGCAGTGTTGGAATTCATTTTGATTTAGTTTTTTAGAAATGAATTTTTGTATTAATTCAGCTAAACAACATCGAATCAAAAATCGTATTCGATTCTTTCAACTGTTTTCTGGTGTTGTCCCTCCACTTAAAAAAAAGTTCTTTACAATATAGAGCTGCTTATACTTTTGTTCGGCACATATAAGAATACCTGAAATGTCATTAGACCAAAGGAAATTTAACAAATAGAATAAAAAATTCTCAAATATTGCTTTAATTTTTTCTTATGAACAATTTCTTACATTAAACATAAATGAGAGCTTTAATTTAAAGCAGAAAAAAGTTTCTAGTACAAAAATTTATTTGTGACTCAACTAAAAAACAAATATCACAATGAAATAATACATATATGTTGTATAACTAAATACATATGTACATACTAAAAGCTATTATCACATTCTTGGTATGTTTTAGGACAAAATTTTTGTGCGAATAAGGTGTACGCGGTTTCTGTTTGAAGTGGTACTTTGGTATTTTCACTAACTCGATTCCACATATGTAACACATATGAGTCTTTGGCTTTACGAAATACTTTTGCTATATCGTTTTTTGTAAAATATAATTTCCAATCAACAAATGTGATTGGGTAAAACATATGTGCAGGATAAACTGTGAAATTTGAACAGTCTTTATTTAACATGTCTTTTGCACGTTTTACGTTGCATATTTTCTTGAGCAATCTGAAACAATTAAGTATATATTATTATAAATATATTAACTACAATAGAATTATATCGAACAGAAAAAAACAGACATAATGTGCAGTTTTTATTGTTAAAATTGAGTAGCTAGTTTGTATAAAAATTACATGAAAATTTTTATGAAAATGTAGGTAAATTTTGTGGAAAATTTACCATCACTTCAAACAAAATTATTTTTTTAAATTTTATTTTTGAAATAGTAACAAACCTTGTGATAACTCCAGGTCCATTATCTCCCCAACCATGACTTTTAAAATTATATTTCAAATCCGTAACGCATCGCTCAGCAAGTTCATGTCCAATACCTTTGTAATCAAAACTAATTACACCAGCTGCGACATTATTATCAGTCTCAAGCCCTGCATAATTTGGTTTAAGGTCTTCTAGTGACCTAATTACAACAACATCCATATCTAAATAAATTCCACCATATTTATAGAGTGTTAAATATCTTAAAATATCACTAGCATGACTTTGGGCATAGGAACTAAATTCTAACTTTCCCTTACTATACAACTCTTCCAATGGCGTATTTTTCGTATAATTTTCATAATTTAAATACCTAATATTAATATTTTTATATTCTAAAAGCCTTTGCAATATCCTATCACTTTCTGTATTTGTTCTTTTCATAATTCCAGGCGATGAAAATGTTAAATAAATGTCGGAATTAGGATTCATGCGTGCAGCGGATTCTACGGCACAAGCTTGCCTAGGAAGTATGATGATTTTTCCATTATCGTATGATCTGCAACTAGTCTCGTGGAAAAATATCGACTTTCCTTTACGTATTTTGGCGTGCGAAATGTCCTCCAAATGTTGCTCATTTCTCATTCTATAGCAGAATATCGATTTCTCTGGATATAAATAATAATATACTTGAGTACTTATATCCTTAGGTTCAGTATTTAAAAGCATTAGGACTCCTAGAAGGAATATTAAAATCAGTATTAAGCATTTCTTTGGGTTTATACGCTGCCTCAAGCTTCGATTCATTTGTAACCTGAAAAAAAAAACATTTTAATAGCAGGTGCCGAATGACAGATGTCTTGTTTCACATACATGTACATTAGCAGTGAAATATGGAGTTTGTTAATAATTAAGTATGATAATGAGAGATAATTGTAGTGACGTGTGGCAAAATAAGAGGTTGAATACAATTACATTAGAAGGAGAATTGTTTAATAAAATAAATATTGTAGGTAATAAGCTAAATTAAAAATTATTTATGCATATAATTTAAAAAATCAGTTATCCTGAAATGTTGACCAGCTTACAGTAACAGTAATTTATCTACAGTGGCTCATTTTGCGTTCTGTGACATTTTCTTACATTAATTTAAAACCAAGATTTACTCGTTTGCGAATGATTAATCAAATGGATTATTAAAGATGAGCAATACTCAACTAATCCTCGGTGTCTTGAACTGAATTCATTTTATCAATCACTTGCGATTTATAAAACAGAGCATTTATTGTAACCTTAGTGACTAGAGAAAAGTCCTCCTCGCAGATGAGTGCAAGGTGATTTTTTTTCGTGATGATCTATATCTGTTTGAAAAATACGCTTTGATGATTATAAAAAAAGACAAATTTGGCGGACCCATTGTCTAACGATTATAATTGCAGAGATAAAGGCTGCTATTGTTTATTCAGTACAATTTTTATTGCACGTCAAAAAATCAGGTGAACCAACACAAATACACTTCCGGTACAAAATTAAAATGTTGGAATATAAATAGCGCGGGCACTTTAAAGTTGGTGCGGACGTGCGGTGTTGTAAATATTAAATAAAAATTATTTTTTATGTTACAATCATGTTCATCTTAAGCGACAATAGCCGAAGATCAAAAAATTGATAATACTATTGCAGTTTTGGAGGAATTTACAGCTGAATTGACAAGTGTAATAATGTCTAAAGAAGATCAAACTGATAATATTAATACAATTTTAAAAGATAACGAATCAGATGAATCCGAAACTGATCATTTCAATTCCTGCTTAATGGAGGAGAACTTTGATACTGAATAGAACAAATATTTTATATTTCAACGATCAACTTTTAAAGATATTATACAGAAAATGAGAAACTATGTATAACTTAGTGTTGTCTTATGTGCCACTGTTATTCATAAAATTAAATCAAAATTACAAATGAGAATTGAAGTCCAGCTTGAAAATGGAGAATTCACATTACGATTAATAATGAATAATTAAGAGCTATATTTATTCGCTACAAATTCCCATTTCAAATCTGGAAGCGGTGCGATTTTTTTTGTGCATTATCTCCTAGCACCAAAATAATTTTTGGAACAAAATTTGCCTACCAAAAAAAATCTGGTGATCGTTATGAAGAAATAGATACAGTTTAGCAGCAAAGTAAATCTAGTAAAAATTACATATGGTCGGGAAATGTGGCTTTTTATGAATTCTGCTTATATTATTATCAATAAGTTACTGTGTCTAAAGGTTACTAATTGGATTTTCCAGGAAGAAATATGGTTTTCAAAGGTTTTATAGATTAAAATTTTATGGTTGGAAGCTGTCGCATTGTCACTTAGCAATATCTTAAATCATAAACTGAACGAATTTCGTTTAGGATTGGGGATTTTGATTGAAGAATTGTTTGTTATTATTGTGTTTTTAATAGAAATCTAGTTTTATGAATTTAGGTCAAATTATTTGTTGTGGAAATGTTGAAGTTATCTGTCAAAGTCACATTCAAAATTAAATTTGTTTAAATTAATATATTTTAGGTTAGTTACATAATATAATATTATAATATATGATGTTTATGCAAGCACAATATATTCTGGAATTTTTCCTTTAGCATTTTTTTTTCACCACAATACATCAATAATTTCCAGCAATTTGGTAATTATTTATTTCTGTTTGCTGTAAGCGGAGAGAAATACATACACTGGGCACTCTCTACTTTTTACCATTTCAGGTTGTATTAATCACTAAGGTCGCAAGGTGCTAATTTTGCGATCTAAAGATACGTTGCTAAACATTTTAACTCGATGCTTCAATTTTAAAATTGGAGGTTATGTGTCATCTGTCAAAATCTGAATATTTGTAAGTTAAGTGAACGTTTAAAAAACACAAAATGAAAATGCGTTCAGAATTTGTGATCATTTTGAACAATTTTAAATCAAGATAAATTAATTCTAGCAATCTCATTAGTACTGTTTTCTAATTAATAATGTTTCTTGAGATAATTAATTTATAATGATTTGAAGTTGTCTATTTTCCAATGAACTTCCTTATACTTGCACATTGACACATATAAATTCACTTACATGAAAACTGAAAACTGCATCACTGTCCGCCACAAGGACCTTAGTGAAAACTAAAACGCAAACTGTGAAATTTAAGGGTGTCGCCAATCTATATATAGGTAATCTGTGGAGAAATGGATCAAGCTAGCAACCATGTGCGAATGTGACGTTACGTTGCAGTAATGACATGCAATGGAAATTGTACTGAATAAAGTATAGATAGCTTATAGGTATGTTCGGATGCGTTCACTCGTGCACATCTGTTAAACACGAAAGATCATCGCAGCTTTCTGACTTATTCTCAATTGTGGTGCTTAGAAACCTATTTCCTGAAAAAATGATAGTTTTTCAAAAAATCTTCTTCTACTCGTTTTCTTGGGCTACTTAATAAGAAATTTGATTAAAAATACTATTTGTGTCAAAATAAAGTATTTTTGATTCTCTTGAAATTAATGTCAACAATCATAAAGATAACAATCAATAAAGTATATGTTAAACATTTATAGCACAATTATAATATTGAATAAATGTACAAGTTCATTAAATATATTATTTACTTTCCTTATTATTATTCTCATAAAAACATATTAATTTATAACGCAGTATCAGATATTTTAATGTTAAGTGTTTTATCAATCAATAGCTAGTAAAGTACAACTGTCTTATAAAACAATAAAAAATATAGTAACTGAGCGACTGGAATCAATTTAATTTTTATTAATAACAGAAATAGATCAATATACTTACGAAGTAATAAGCTGATACATAAGAGGTATTATTATTAAAATGTTTACATCATACATAATTGCAGGAAAGCCATTACTATATGAAAAATTATGTTTTGCATTATGCGTTATGGTTATGGTTTAATAATATTCAATTAATTTATTATGTGGTCAATTGCATAGGTCAGATTTCAAAATAAATTTGTATTTATATCTTCGATCCTTTTCACTTTATTACAGATGTTTGTTGTACAACAGTTAACTTACATTAGACCAGAGTAGAAAATAGATTATTTTTTTTGTAAATCGGCCTCGTTTATTGCAATTGCACAAATTGCTAAATATTCTTGCTATTCCATACATTTTAATATAGTTTGATCCATTGCTTTGAATTCTTTTTATTTATATTGTGTAAAAGTGTTTTTACAATGTTTAGGGTTCCGTTTTGACAAAAACGAACTTTATTAGAATCCGTGCGTTTGTCACATGCATTTTGCGACTAAACTACGATTGATAGAGTTATGAATTTTTAGGAAAGAAATTTTTTTTGTGCGAATTTTACGTAAAAAACTGAAAAAACAAAAAAAGTAAAAAATAAATTAGTATAAAGACAGTTTCTTGATAATCTGCAAAATAAAAGCTCCATAAGTCTTCAAAGTTGCATTTTCATTTTTAAGTCCATTTGTCAAAAATACTACATCAAATAGTATGCAAGTAGTTGAAATGTATTCTACCAATGCCTTCACACTTACTTAAATTTTGTTGTATTTTTTGAATTTTCCATGATCTGAGTTTCCAAATTTTTCAATTTCAAGTATTTTCCGTACTGAATCTAAATTCTGTCTTTATGGGCAACGACAAGATTGTCGATCACGTCGTACTTCCTTTCGTGATACGCTCGGAGGATAGCACAGCGTGAAAGAATCTCAATGGATATGCCTCTGTTGTATTGCCGTAACTTCACAAAAGAGTTTATACCAACAGATGCATGAAAATGTAGGCATGCTGACGTCTAGAATGACTTAGTAGTAAAAATGAAGATATAAAATGATTCTAGATATCTCGAAATATTTATAAAATCAATAAGAAGCTACGACTGAAAATACTTTGAAGAATTTTTCTAATTATAAAAATAAAGCATCCAGATGTTTTTGAGCAGAATGTAGGACACTAACAAAAAACGAGGTCATTGTTAAGGTTACCAGGAAAAAATTATAAAATTGTAAAAAAAGTTACCCAAACGACCAACTTCCCGAATGTGGGACGTAATAAAAAATATGATTTGTAATGGTAAAAAATGTACTTACACTTTTTTGTTAATACAAGAAAATAAATTTTTATCAGTCTTTTTTTATTGGAGAGTATTTGTGATGCAATGTACCTATTTAATACTTTGAACTGAAGTCAGTAATCTCTATATAATTTCTTTGTAAATACTTCAATTGGATTATTATGTGAGGAAAACTTATCACGCTTTATATGAGCGATTCGCTGCCCTAAGGTTAAAACTAAAAACCAGAGTTGCCAATTGTACGGATTTATCTGCAGATCTATGAATTTTTCATGCAATTTCGGATTTTTCGATTTTTATAAGAAATCTGCGAATTTTTGATGTTCATTTAAAATAAAATTTTACTTTGCGAATATAAACAAGCCATCAAATATTAGTAAAAATATTATTAGAAAATATAATTTGATTAAGTCTGTTCTCAGTATCACCTTTCAAAAACTCATTTCCCCAAAAATTCAGACTCACAAGTGTGCTTTACAAGGTCATGGGGTGAAAAAAACGGTTATTTTCGTATACCGTTCGACTAAACTATTGGCTTGATTTAAATAAAACTTAATATCTAAGGCTTTTACATTATTTGTAATTGATTTTGAAAATTTCATTATTTTATCTCAAAAATTAATGGTAATTTATTTGAAACCAACTAACGGTTTCTATATAAACATGATTTCAATAGTAATATAAAATGCACATAGTGAATTAATCATTAATTGAACGGGAAATCCACTTTACCTACAATACTTTGTATTCGACTTATTCGAATATTTTAAGTCGCAATATGCAAAATGTAATTTTCTGCGAAAAAGTTTACGCGAGAAACCGTACCATTTTATTTTATTTTTATTGCGTGATCGTAATATGCATCGTATGTATATAATTGTTATCTAATTAGATAATTTGAAGCAAATATTTATAGTTTATAATGATTGGGAGTATTAAGAATGTTTTAAGTCGGATAAAGAAAAAGATATTTTGAAATGAAATTGCTCGTACTTATAATATTAATGTAGCAGAATGATTTACATTACAAAATAAAAATATTATCGAAAAGATTATATGATTTTTTCTTTAAAAAATAATTTAGCACTACATTTGTTGCTTTAATAAAACAATATTAGTCCATATTTATAAACGTCATAAGAACGAAGTATTTAATTGCATGGGAGTTAATAAATTTAATTAACTTACGTAAGTTACATCGATACATTTTAAAATACCATGAGTACTTTACATTGAATTGCATTTATGTAAATCAGTGGTGTGTTCGCCTACGTCTATTTCAATAACTAATTAACTTTATTAAAGACGTAATACAGTAAAACAAATGTTTCTACTGAGTCGTTGTAAACATGCCAAGGTATTCTTTACATAATAATATTTTCATGTTTAACATGTACAGTTTTATTGTTTCTATATTGTATCAAACATTTTATTGTTCGACCGAATGAAATACGCGAATGAATTTTATTAAAGACACAGAAAATAAAATTTTGAAAAATAAGGTTGTTGGTTGCTGAAATTATCAAAATATATCAGTTCCGGTATTGTTAATTTGGTTATCGGATCTTAGCTACTAACTAAACCTATTTTAAATGCATGTACCTAAACACACATTGTTTTATGCAACTCGGCATTTAATGTACTATTTATAAGATATAATTCAGGACGTGTTTGCTAACACAACTTGCGTACTAAGTATGTTATGAAAATATTAATATTCATAACATATTTTACAGGCTTAATAACATTTCTGGCGATTATAAAAGTAGCTTATGATTCAGATTGATTATATTTATATCTAAGTGCACTTGCAAATGGGGATCAAACCCCGAAACTAGTCGAAAATAAAAATAATTAAATAGTGGTGAAAACTTAGTAGTTTTTTATTTACATATTCATATTTAAGTTTTTTTTTCTAGATATTAGAAATAATTTTCAAACTATTTTATTTATTATTATACGTTGTAAATAGTTTGGATTTTATACGTATTTGTTTTAATTTTTTTAATAAGTTTGCACTCCTTTTTCTATTTTAAAATTAAATTACTTTGACGCTTCAAAATTATTTTTTTGTAATCAGCTTTTTATGTAGACGCTCGGCGTGTTAATTTTATGTTATATTATTCGTATATTCGGATTCTACGAAAAATTTTACCTAAGAAACATGTATTTTGATCGTATTTTAAAAAACGAAAATAATTTTAAACGTCAAAATAAGAATTAAAAAAATGCTCCAAAAAATTTATAAGAAAAACTTAAAACGCTTGCAAAAAAAATCACGTTTTGACTTTTTTATGCTGAAAATTACAGGAATCCAGTTTTTTTGAAAACCCGAATCGGTAAAGAAAAAATAATTACGAAACTCAGACATGACGTGAGTGACTGCCACTTTTTCGCGCGAAATTAGCCTATAATGAAATCTATTTTGCGCTATCTAAACATTTTGTTTATATGATTGAATCTTACTTTATAAGCAAAAATAACAAAATCGTTAAAATTTTAGACATTTGGATCTTGTTATCATCTCTATTTACTTAAAAAAATATTTTTTTATTAATTATGGCATTTTATTCATTTTTTGTTTCCTTGTTTTTTAAATTATAAGGAATTTCTAACAATACACTTGGACTTTTATGATATTTTTTACTTTAATAGGTGGTTGGTAGTAAAAACAAACATTAAAAAAATTTGTTAACCAAGAATTTTATTCTCTTAAGTAATTTAAAATATTTTAAAAAACAATAGCCTGCTAACCAACACTTTGTGGGGACATGTGGGGTAGTTGCAAATTTGAATGCGTGCAATCACAGACGAGATTGCGGCAATAAGGTTATTATTTGCAATAAACCAAAAAGTAGCATTTTTATAAATCCCTTGCAGAGTATCCTGCACATCACTACCCAACTTGTTTATACACTCCATTCATACATCCGTGCTACTAATAATGTATCGCTCTTTTTTTGCACGTTTTATTCCTCTATCAATAAATAGGCTGATATAAGCTTGATTTCCACTAAGTTGACGGAAAGTGTTTTTCTTTACCGCGAAGAAGTGCTATCAATAAAAATAGAAATCCTCGATTAATATCATTGTCATTAAAACCTGGAGTATTGCGATCTAAGACGCACTTATCTATTGACAAAGTAAAAGCTATTCAACAAATAATTAAGTGAAAGCAGTTGGTTAAACAATTATCAAGAGTAGATATTTCATTGGAAAGGTTCGATGTTTTAGCCATCAATATTAATTTGCAGTAAGTTTAAAAACATCAGACGAATTATTTTACTTGAAAAAGTTGATCACCTTTTTTTAAAAAATCTGCCTTTTGACTTTCCCTACACTATAGTTAAATAGTTTGGAACAGTTAGCCATTGTACATTATATCACAAATTTTTAGGAGGAAACGCTCAAATTCATATTTGCCTGTTATAAAACGAGATGCAGTCGGCCCTGCTTGCCATTTACAATTTAATCTTAATAACTTTCAATTAAATCTCAAAATTCAAACTTTCAAAAACAGCGCAACACCTCAAATATCTGATTATATAATAATAAAGCATGGAAAGCATTTTTATGTTGTTATTACTGAATTTGCTGACGATATAGATGACCAATATATATCAATTTTTTTGTATAATTTCGAAACGCAGCAATTATGAGTGATATCATTTGCGATTGTTTTTGATATTTTTATGACTGTATTGAAATTACTATTTATCAACGTTAATTGGTGTAAAAATTAATTTTGAGACTATCATATGACATCAAAATTTTGGTATCACATTTATCTACAACACCGATAAACAACCAACTCCTTCTTCCAATACCCCAAATTTTATTTTCGAAACACAAAATCAACCTTACTCAAATTTTACCTGTGGAAACTCAATTATATCAGAAGAAGAAGAAATTGTATTTACCTCTAAAACCATATTAAAGATAAGAACAAACTCTGTCATAACAAGAACAGTTAAAGAAGTCAGAAACAGTGAAACCTTTGTAAAAGTAGAATTAACACGAAAAACTTAAAATTGCTTAAAAACTGGATCAAACAAAAAATGTAATCCATCATCATGTTTTCATGTTCACTAATTTTTTTCTTATACTTTGTTTTATAGTAAGTGTTTTGTTTTCAATTATCCAAATCTGATTTTTTTATCTTTAAATATGAGTGAAGTTAGCTTTCCTCCAAGACAAATACCATAAGTTGAGCACTGACATTCTTTCCAATTAATTTAGGATGGAATCAAACGACTGATGTACTTAGCCAATATTTGTTACTGACGTATACTTGCCATATGGTATGAGCGGGCTACTTACAATTATAAGTCTCTGATGAGTGTTGGCTGACTTCCCCTCTTCTATCGGTAAAATTTTACAAGTCAAGGGAATCACAATGGTACTAATAATAGAAGAGCACAAATTTGTGGGCAGTGTTGGTAGATTGTAGGAAAAATCCCTATTTGTCGAAATTTCGGTGCATTTTGTATATTAGATTCATACTAAAATGGGTAATTACTGAGAGTTATTCAAAATTACCATTTTTTCGTTATTGGAACTGAAAATATCCATTTTTAAACACTTTACTGCTCACTGATTTAAATGAAGAACAAAAAGATGATTATGAAATTTTAAATTATATAATTATATCTTTGGAGATCGTAAATTCTTGAAAATAATTATGAAATGCGGTTAGCAGTACGACTAATGACATAAAATAATATTTTTAGGTTTCCTTGATGTAAATACCATTAAATTTTCGTAAACAAAACTGAACTCATTTTTAACAGTGTTTTGTCGTAAAAACAGATAAAAACACAATTCTTAAGTTTCAAATCACTTTATTTGTTATGTGAATGCTCGTAACTAGTTTCACCCAGCTTCTGGGCTTTATCATATGGTAATTGACAATGTGTTTATCTGTACATTATGCTTAATAACCACAAAGTAACGGCTTCCTCAATTCAATGTGTATTTAAACCGAAATAACTAGTTTTCCATATTATTTACGTTTGATGAAGTTTAAAGTGTTTTTGATTTGGATTGAGTGGCTTAAATGAAAATTCAAGAAAGGGAACATTTAAAAAACTTAAAAATATAAAAAAATCAAGATCTCAATGGTGAAAATATAATTTTTCTTTTTTTTAATATTTTTAGAGCATTTGAACGAAGGCTATTTTTTCAATTTCCGTTGGGCTGGCAAAAAAATATGAGCAATAAGAAAAGATATAGTGAAGTTACATCTAAGTTATTTCAGAACGTACACGCTACCAAGATTATGGAGAGGAAACCAGTTTTTGTATACCCTTCTGAGAATATTTTCCCGCCTCAATTCAGTAATACAAAACAAAAGAAAAGACAATGTTGTAGGCATAGAGGTTTTCCATGACAATGCAGCTCTGCTGCAGCAATTCACAAACAAAAAAAAACTGCTCAAGAATTTCGGATTTGTGATATTCGACCATCCACCCTACAACCAGGATTTGGCACTAAGAAACCTCAATTTGTTGATAGATGAATGTGTGGTTGGGAAACTAAAGATTCAACCTTTTCTAGCCCATTAGAACTTAAAGGGTTAGATATTATTTTTCCTTATATATTTAGCCTTGATGAGGGCTAATCAATAAAGGCGAAACGTTGGCATCTAATTGATCGTTTTTAATATTTGTCCTGAACGCGTTAACATTTAAATAGAATAAAGAAACGGTAGGATGTGTCTTAACAGTGGTGGTAATTATTTGTAATATATTTCTTAACATACGCAAACAATTAGTTTGAATAAAATCTGAACCTATTTTTTTTTCGAAGCTTTTCAAAATTTTAATTTTATAAAATTTGTTATTATATTTACAAGGAAATTAAATAAAACCTTCATTTCAATTTACACATTATCTAAATGTATGAAATATTTGAATTAAAGTGATTCTACAAAGCCAATTGCCAAATGGACGAATATTATTATTTTGTCCTAAATAGATTATAATCTTGATAATTATATTAATTCTAACAAAAATCTATATTACAATAAATGTTTTAAGCTCTAAATTAATATTTTGAAAACCATAACATGTTCTACTCTTGTAATCACAGACAAAATATTTAAAAATTCGGGCTAGAATTTTTTTTATTAATCAATATCTTAAGGTGTGACATTATTTTGATTCTAATAGTAAAGAAATAAATTACCTGCGAATTATTATATTTTAAATCCCTCGTGCACGTTTCAATTTACTGACATTTAAATCATAACAAGAACAAAAAAATGAATGAAAGTTTATAAATTTACCTTTAGTTTCTACGGATCAAGACATAAAAGTTGATTTACATCGCTATTATAGAGAGATTTCTATCAATAATTCGATGTTCTTACTAATGTGAGATTATTGAAATGCTTCTTTCAACGCACAAAAATGTACTGAGGCGAAGGTTATGTTTTGCCATTACCATAAAAAATGTATGATAGAGAGAGTTAGAATGGAGAGTTTGTACGCAAGCGTTAGTAACCCTCTGCGTCGATATAAGCGAATGTGTCGGGGGTATGTAGCCCTTGTGCAGCTATTGCCTTGTGCCTTATGTCCTTTTCGAGCGGGAATTGTTTCTCCTCACGTTACTACCTGGCGAAATTAATAGCGGGTATAATATTTACACCGGTTCCAGGTGCATACAAGGAGGAAGTAACTGTATACCGTTGCATAATTAACTAATAACTAGAAAAGCAAATATGTATTATATATGTTAATACTTTTAAAATCGATCTTTTTATTAAATATTTTTCTAAATTATAACAAAAATGTATAAAACGGAAGCAACTTTTAAAAGTATTTAAAAATTATATAACAGCATACAATGTATGTGTGATATTATCCCATGTTGGAATTATTAGTTCTGTTAGGATATTTTAATAAATAAAAATAAATAAATAAAACGATACAAAAAAAATCTAATTAATAATTATGAAATATACCTATTACAAATTGAACATGGTAACTGGACCAGAAAACTCAGTGAAAGTTTATTCTAAAAGTAGAAGATTAAATCATTTGGAAAATATGGAAATATTCATAGTAAATTTAGATAATATCATAATTTAATCATTTTTATGCAAATTGCATATTTCTGTATTTTTTAACGTGTATTTAATAATCTTTGACAAGTGAATTAATATAAATACCTTGGCACCACAGTAATCCAACACTGTGGAATTGAAAAAGAATATGCCAGAAAAATTATCTTAGGTATGAAGAAGCTCTTTATATATTTATAGTGCATATATTTTGGCCAGAAAAGTTCACTAATATCGAAAAGAACAAAATTTCTGCTTTCAGTTAAAGAGATGAAGATTCGGTATTTGGAACATATCATGCAGGAAGAAAGGTACCATATTTTAAAACTTATCATCGAAGGAAAAATGCAAGGAAAGAGATCCGTCGGAAAATGCCATAATTCATGAATGAATGTTTTGAGAAGATGGTTGGGATTTATTTTATTTTTCTCAAAAGACATAGAAGGGCAGTATTGAAGAAAATATTACCCCTTCACAAGGAGAGAGCGCAATAAGAAGAATATTCTTTGTAATAAATTTTTTTTTAAATTTAATATTTACAAAAATTTATTTTTATTCCAAGTTATAAATAAAAATTACTTCATTGTTTAATAAGAGCATCAAATTTATGGAATTTTAGTCAAGCAGCTGAGAATGTAAATTTGCTGGGATGATTTATGGCTGCCTCTTAGTGCCAGAAATTTATGTGTAAAAGTTCAAATTAAATTGCACAAATCTGAATACTCAAACCAATTTAAAATTATTATATATTGACACAGATCCTTTTGATTGGTACTGGGACTGCCTTGTAGATCCTATTGAAACAGTAAAAGCAAAAAAAGCAAATTTGGTGCTTGGACCTCTTTGATTTTCAATTCTTGAATTATTCCATATACTTTAATTGCTTATTTTAACGAAAGTTAAGTACATTTATATGACCATTTTTGTTATCATAAAAATGATAGGTTTTGGTTATCTTAAAACCATTGCTAAACATAACAATGTGCTGATTAGTTAGCAAGATAATGCTTCTGATACACTTTTTTTTACTATGTATGTTTGAGTCATTTCCATTCGTTTTAGCGAAAATGTTTATTTCTAGTTGTTCTTCTTTCCACCTAGTTCAATGAAAGTTCAATAACCCCTTCAGGATTTTCAATTTCTTTCTTTCTCAAATTAATTGGTTATTAGTTCTTTTAATCATCGGAGTTTAAATACAAACAATTCCTCAACGACGAAAAATATGCGGTATATTTTTTGTCATTGCTGCCAATATTTAAATACCCGCGAGATTTAAATTTCAATGTTATAATTTCGCACCGGAAGTACAGTTATCTTGGTTCACCTGATTTTGTTTGGTGAGGACATATATGACGTGCAATTAAAATTATTTGGTATGACTTGTATGAATTATATTTGCTATCCTGCAAGATATGAAAAATAACAAATGGTATTAACATGTTACCTATGATTACTGGTATAAACCAGTAACTCCCGAAAAATCCCTTATTGTAGAAATAATACGATATATAAATATTAAATGTTTGTTATAAATTCATTTTGGTGATCTAATCATTCAATTATTGAAATATTCTTAGTTGCCATATTTATATAATTAAATATTATTTTAATACATTCTTGAAAATCATTAATTTCTGGGCAATGACAGAAATCACAATTTTGTAATCTTACTTCGTGGGTTTTACCGGAAACAGATTATTTTTTTTACAAATAAAATGCTTTAATAGTTAGTCACATTTTCTTTACAATAAATATGAAACACTTGCACATTGTTTCATAAACTTTTCCAGTTTTGTTTAAATAAATTTTAAAATTACAGACTAAAAATAAACAATAAATATAAGGAAATAACTTCACGTTTCAATAGACACAAATGACAAATAGAAAGTGACATTTTAAATCTGAATTTTTAAAACTTTCCAAAGTTTATTCATAATTATTTTTGATTCACCTTGTTTATTTGGTCGTGTATCTTTTTATAACAGAACCAAATTAAAAGTAAAAAGTAGCAAAGATTGGCTATACATTAATTATTTCTGTGGTGATAATATTTCCAGAGATTTATTTAACTGCAGAGTTTAAAACAAATATGATTAAATGAGTAATATTATTGAAAAATTTAGAAAAAATATTTTCTAAAAACTAAATTTTATCATTCGCATTGTTCTATTCAGAATATTTAGTACATAAAGGGCGCTATAAAATGACAATCTTCACCGGTTTTCTCCCGCGCGAACCTTGTACTTAGATAAAATTGTTCGGTCTGGAGTCACATTTAATTAGTTATTACGATGTTTTAAGAAATACTTTATCTCAAGGAAGCCAGTTTTATTACGTTTGACTCTTCCAATAGAACTTATGTGGGAAACCTTAAGGTTGTTCTGCAGCGAGAGGCGACTAAAGAGAATTTGATGAATTTTTTTAGAATTCTTTATGTGATTCACGTAATTTCCTCGAGTTTGAAAAGAATCTGGTCGCTAGGAGCTGAGATATAATTAAATAAAGTTCAACAAAAATGCATTATGGCAGAAAGTAATTCACAACATTATTTTCACAGAAAAATGTAAAATATACTGAAGAGATTTTGCTGAAAAACTAATATATTGTAGATAATAATATTAGGATCAATATAAACGCAGTTTTACTACGATTCTGTCGGTAGGAGCAAAAATTTATTAAAAATTATAAACAAAATTATTGAATTATGCGCTTACTGGCGCGAAACGATGTAACGTCGATGAGTCGTGCGAGAGGTTAGATGAGACAACCATCGATACAACTCAATTCTTTATTCAATGATACAACTCATATTGCCAAATTGGCAACTGCGACGGGTAAAGCAAGCGTAAACACGAGAGAGACAATTGAGTGGCGTTGCCAAGTCTCTCACCTAAAATCGTTTATAATTTTTTGTACAAAATGCAATTGCGATTTACAAATGTGTAAAATAATTGTAACAAAAGTAATAATGGTAATACGAATTTTCGTCGCTGTTGTTGGCAACAGATTTCTAATCCAATGTTAAAGGACTTAAAGGATAGGGCGCACTATTACCAAAATACAAAACGAAATCACGCTGCAGAACAACCTTAATCTTCTCTTACTTCAGATCATTATTTGTATTATAAAACTGCATTATTGCTAGATCCAACCTTACTTGTTGTGATAATTTCAGGAAATAAATGTTTTCTTGAACATGTCATAAGCGTAGTCAAGTTAAAGTATTTTCCGCACAAATCATATGGAAATTACGTTTCGGTCGAATTTTCTGAAATTTTGTATTTAATTCCTATAGGTGTATTTTGATCTAAAGCCTCTAGAAGAAGATTTATTTATAATAAAAAAATAGTTTTAAACAGCTGTTTCTTAAAATAAATAGCCAGTTAGATCACCGGACCTGATATTTCTCGACTACTTTTGTAGGGTACACTATGGTGTATCCAGAGCTAGTAGAGACCATAGAGGATACTAACAAATACTAACAGCGCAAATCAAGGATGCGGAACTTCAAGTTTTATCTAGGTAACGAACAAATAAGATAATAAAGGTCATATGGAATGCGCTGTAACTAATTTTAAGCTACTTTTTACGTCAACTATATTATAGACTTTGAATATTTTCCCTATGAGTAGGTACAGTTCTCTAGAATGTCTTGTCTATGGAATCTGTGGTCTATAATTTTCTAGAAATTTGTTTAGTTGTCTACTCTTCTTCGCTTACCAAGAGCTAGAAAATTTCACTATTAATTATTCTAAATTCTAAATTGATTTTTACAATGGTCAAGTGAAATTGTTTTAAAATTTGGAGGGAGAATTTTTTATTAATGTTATGCGCTGGCATGTATTTTATTTATATGTATACAAGATATTTTTTTTCAATTTCTTTTTCGTTTAATATTTCAAAAATTCTCAATCGCCAATTATTTACTTTATCTAGAAATTTCATAATTTCAGAATGCACAGTTTTCGAAGTCTCGTAACTTTATTCCTTTATAATATATGCAACCAATTAAACATTGGAAACGTTCGTGTAGCCAATCATTTGATAAAAAGCATGATAAACAAATTGATATTGAATTTATTGTACTTTACACCCAAAAGATTAAATAATTGGCACATTAATATGCTAATCAATTAGAACAGGATAATAATTAATTATATAAAATTATTGCGGCAATAAATTATTCCTTCTATATCTTAATAATGATAAAAAAGTATTTTGGTAAAAAAAATGATGAGACCAGAACGCACTCTATGTACATACATGCGATAAAAAAATTGTTAGCTGAGGTCAGACGGATCAACGATATCAGTTAATAACAACTATGAAAATCAGTTTAAAACCCTCCATCCTACTGTCAATTACAAAATTCCTTCAAATGAAAAACGATGCTTCTTAATTTTATTTTAGAATTGAACACATTCGGTTTCGCGCTTTCGTTAACACCAATTTTGTTCTTAAGTTATCTTGGTAAGGCAAATTCTTATCAAAAATTTCCAATACAAACAAGATTTTTAAACATTCCAGTAGTAAAATTTACCCACAACATATGGTTTAATGCAATTTCCTTTTTGCATCCTGAATTGCACTTTGTTCGTGATACAACTTTAAGGACACTTTCGGATACTCACCGAAATCAAGGGATTATTGCAGTTCTTTTGACCGTGAACGGACAAGCAAATTCCGATGCTGTAAAAAGGCATTTACAGGTAAATATACCACACTATAAGAATTGATGTGATGATGCATTTTTTGTTTTTAAATTTTTAGGAAGTTACGCAAAGAACGGATAAGTTAGGAAATTTAGTTTTTCCAAGATTACGGCAATGTTTAGTAGCGCGTTTTGGCACATATGCCTGGCAAAGTGTTGAAAATTTTGATTTGGATCAAAATTTAATTATTGCACCTTTCACGTTCAGGGGTAGAATCATTTCGGACTTCAATATACAAGTAAAGTAAATAACTAAAGAAATTTAGAAACATCTCTTCTTTTAAAAGTTTTAACTGCAATTGTTTTTAGGAATGCGTAAGCGAAATCGTATCCAAATACTTACCAACAGGAGTCCCACCATGGCAAGTCGTGGTAATTCCATCATCTGCACATCAACATTTTATCCTTCTTAGATTGCATCATGTTTTGTTGTCAGATGGTTTAAACATCGGTGATCTTCTTCCAATAAAATCTGGAATTCAGTACAGCTCAGAGTAAGTTTATGTCAATGAACTAGAGATAAAAGTTATGCTTTGTTTGTGAATTGGGATATCGATAGTTTATTGTGAGAGGTGTGAAATGTAGATGTCCAAAAATGTTGATCATGAACTTGAAAAGTCATGTTGATTTGATTATCAGCTCTCGACACTATTTTTTTAATCTTTTTATGATATATGTTATGCAAAAGATAACAATAAGACATTATACAATTCGGAGGTCTACAGATCAGGTGGTTATCTTTATTTGACCCTTAAATAATACTAATGAATACGAACAAAGAATATTATTTTATTTGAAAATTTTGGTTTACATACATATCTAACGGGCCATTTCCATATTAAGATTCACAAATTTCTAACTGTTTTAACAAGAGTTTCTAAAACAATGTCTTTTCTATTTATTTTTATCTTTGCTTCATTCACTTTCATATATTGTGTTTGTAGTTTGTTCTGTTCCTTTTACTTTAATTTTACTCATTATTTAAATTGATCATACTTCTTAAAGTAGTTTCCACTTATAAGATGTATTACGAAACAAAATAAATAAATAAATAAATAACAGTTTGTTAAATAAGTTTGTCACTATATTGAAAATAGTTATTGTAATACATATATTAATTTCCAACTTTGTGGAAGTTGGAAAGTGAGCCATTTCCAATATTTTCTATAAACATCGTATGATTGGTTGCATACATTTACGTATTCTTTATATTATATATTATGACATTCGTAAGAGGAAGAACCTTATTTTGGGTGGATGTATGTAAAATGTCGGATTTTAATTGTTAATTAATCTAGTGTACTAATTTTGTTTGTTATGAATCATAATAGGCCTGTTGCAAAAACGTAAATCAAAATTAATCGAACATCAAAAACAATTATTGATAAGGTTTTAGCAATCATATCTGAGTAAAGTTTTATTGAATAACATTTCTGCAATCGGACTATGCTACATATTTACAGAGAGTCAAAAACACACATAAATTTAACATAGTTGTACCATGACTCACTTATTTTGTTTCTATTTATTACTTCAGTATCTTTAGATACCTAGCAAAAATATGATGCAATAACATAAACATTAAAATTAAAATCTTGATTTAATTAATAATAACAAGTTCTTGGCAGTTTAAATATTATTCCTTACACTAACCTATAAAAATTTAGAACATATATTCATTATATCCATTAAGAGAAATTTTAAGAAATATTCAGAATTTTAGACTTTTGATTATCGTTGACCAGTCAGAAATTTATTTTTGTTTTCTTTTGATTTTGTTGCAGACAGAATCCACCTTCAATTCTTCGTAACGTCTTTAAAGAACCCAAAAGTATTCCACTTCTTTTAGAACGTTTAACTGAAGACTTCACAAATCGATGGAATGAATTCATTTCGAATCACGATCCTTTAGAAAAACCTGAACTACTAAAATCGACGCAAGGATTTTTCGACTATCAATGCAATCTATTGATTACAACAGTTTGTATTTGGAAGGAATATCGCAAAGGACTTCACATGATCAAAAATAACTCGATCTCCAAATTAAAATTTTTTATACATACCGCTGAGAAAGAATCTCTAAAAAGAAAAGTAAATGTAACGAATTTAGTTAGATCATTTTTTGTAACTTTAGATCCTAGGAATATTATAGCTGCAATTGTGAAATATGTCTGGAGAGGGTGCTTCACAACAACCATCAAATTACCGATTACCATATACAATGAAATAATGGCACTACATACTTGTATCAGCTTGCAATATTGTGCTTATCCAAATACTACAGTAGGTTTAATTTATAACTATGTCCCTTTAATATTTTATGCAGCAAAAGAAGTTTGGTACTGTATCAAGGTTGTTTTCAAAGCCCCAAAAAACATATTAGAAGAATTATTTGCTTCTCAAGATATAATGCAGACGATTACTTTTTGTGGAAGAAAAGTAGTAGCATGGTCCGATCCAGTTAAAACTGAATATATCCAAGAAATTGCCAAAAGGACCAATGTGAGCGAATCTGAGATTATTTTAGCTACTTGTAGTTCTGCCATAGCAAATTACTTCCAAGAAGTTCATGATATCCCTCCTAAAGTTCTAGCTATAACAGCTAGAAATATAAATTCCAACTTTGTGTTTGGTACTGGATCCAACACGAAAGATTCAATGGGAGGTATGCTTTGTTTGGATCTTCCAATTCTAAGTTTGAAGGACGATGTGCCTCTGTTAGATAATTTACTTGTTATTAAGAAAAATGTAGCTAGGGCCTTAGAAAAACAACCTTTGAGTTACTTGTTAAGTATTTTTCAAACGAAATATGGAATAGTAAGCAAAATATTACCAGCGACGTTAATTGGAATTTTTCTTAGAGGTTTATCTTTGAAATACGCAGTATCTTTTACAGAAGTGACAACTAAATATGCAAATATTAGGCAGAAGACTATTTGGGGAGCCGATGTTATGTCTGCAGTGTATTGGAGACCACCACAGGCTAATATAAGTAAGTAGAACCTCAAAATTTTTTATATAGTATATTGTTTCTTTTAATGTTGAATTTCTGAGTTTTTTTACAAGATTTTAAATGTTTATAATAATCATTACTACCGACAATAGTTTTTGAATGTAAACTTTCTTTTGAACCTAACATGGGGTCTATTCAGTAGCCCATATTCTCATATAAGTCATTACTTTGTATTTTTTTTTTGAGCCATTTCCCTTTATCTTCTCCTTTTTCCATCAGCATTTATTTATTCGCGTTTGAAGATATGCTATCAAGTATGCCTTAAAGTAGCTTTAATCTCTTCTCCGTGTAGATTCTTTGGCATCAGATGGAAAAAAATTCTTCAAACTCTTTTTATTGCGGCTAAAATATAGCACCATTTATTAAATATTTTGGTCAATGTTGCTAATTATTTTTGCGGGTTTCGACTAGTTATGGTTCATAATTATTTTTTCTTTGAGTATTGTAGTAAGACTAAGTAGGTTGTGAAATAATTCATAAATCCACATAATAAAGATCCTATTATTTATTTTTTATTTTATTTTATGTTATTGGTAAATATTAATTTTGAGAGATAAAATTATATAAAAAATTTCCTTTTTGTGTGTTAGTACTCGTAGTTTTCTAAGCATATGCAATTAATTGTGATAATATGTGATATGTACAACAAATAAAATAGAAGTTTATTTATTGAGCTTTTGATTTGCTTTAATTAAAATCTTGTGTGCTTTTAGGTATTTCACTTTGTGTAAATCAATACGCGGATCATGTGGTTCTGGGAGTGATGTCGGATGCCCAACTGGCGCCACACCATTCCACTTTGGCTAGAAGTTTCTCCGAGCATTTAGAGGATTTAGCAATTGCAGCTGGAGTTCAATAACAATGCCACTGCTCCATTTTGCATTATCACAAAAATTAAGTGCATTCCTAGATCATAAGAAATATTTATTTTTTATAAAAATATTTTATTACAACTAAAGATTTTAATCAACGATTATAATATGAAGTGCTATATGATTTTATTTCATTTTATTTAAATAATCTCTTTCAGATAGTTCTTTTTATTATTATTATATAATAGAATATACTAATGAAAGCAAGCAAATCTCGAAGTTTTTCTTACTCTTTGACTTGTAGTAGGCCTAAATTTTCATAATATTGCCTATAAGATGAATGTTTATTCAAAGAACAAAGAATACACAAGTGTAGCAACAAAATAGGATCGCTTTATTGAAATGAAGATTTGGCAAAAATAAGTGAATCAAAGAAAATATTAATAACATCGATTTATCATTTCTAGTTGAAGGTACAGATTCTGTGATTTAGAGAAATTGTTCAAATTTTGAACGGCTTGAACTTGTTCTATCCAAAACTGTAAAAGTGCTTCGTGAAAATAATGGGGAAAATTAGGAAGAAAAGGCACAACAAACTAAGAGGTGCCATAAATAAATGGAACGAGATGATATATCTGTGAGTATTGAAGATAATTTAAAAATTTAAAATTCAAAATCGTCCCAAAACAAAAGTATTTCATGGAAAATATAGATACTTTAAAAATTGTATTTGTAAAAAGTTGAATAAATCCACAACAAAATTTCATTTTCTAAGTTTGCCGTGAATGAAGTATAGTATACAACTCGCTATAATGGCTATAATTCCATCAGAAGATTACAATACTCGCTTGTGTTGTAAACCTCTTTCTCGGAAATAATAGTGTTGCCTAGGACGACCTGGCTGATCAGGTCTTCTTCGTCAGGTCGTCTTGGGCACCAGGTATACTCTGAAGATTTTTTATAGTCATATTCGTGATCAGCGACCTCAAAAACCCGCGAGTGATCAAATTTGGCTATTTTCAGTTCATTTTACACATTTTGCAAATTTTTCAATTTTATTTAAAAAAAAATGCATTATTTGCATGCACAAATTACAGATGACTTTTCCTCCTAGATAAAATAGGTAACATTTTTTCTTTGGCACTCGTAGAATCGAATGCAATTTATTGCAGACTTATCCATCTTGCCGGGAAAAAATTAAAGATTTTTTACAATATATTCTCGACTAACCTTCTAATGAATCTTTATTTAAAAAATACTTAACTTAATACCGAAATATTATATTTGATATCAATGATTCGAAAATCATATTAAATCGTTTCAAAATCAAGTGAACTAGATTAAAATAAAATTTACATTTTTGGCTATAAATAAATTGTTTTTTTTTCCGCTTTTTTCATCAAAAATATCAAAAAGCTAAGACCAGAATTGTATTCAAAGGAAAATTTGGGATGAATGTTTCTAGGTTTCTCTTTCAATGTAACTATTTCTTTAGGGAGCATATAGATTTTTATTTTTGTACATTTTTTAGATTATCTAGTTTGAAAAAAAATCTTCTAATGTTAAAAACCTTATCCTAAATAATACATTTCATTGTTTAAAATAGAATTAATCTATGGTTTTAAATAATTTTAATGCATAAAATAAATGTAGCAAATATCATAAAAGATGACCTCAGTAGGGTATCATGATTAAACAGATTAAGAAAATGATAAAGAAAATCAACCCAAGATTACAGCTGCTGTGTAAAGGTGTCAATGTTTGAGATACACTGGTCTGGTCTCCTCCCACTCTGAATACCGGTGTCCAAGTATACACCGCGCATAGCCTAAAATCAAGCATTGAGTATCAGCCTAGTAAGCAGGCAACACGCGTATCACATATTCTTTACCTCTTTAAATAATCGATCGATAAGGTTTATTATTCCGCCGGTTTTTTTTTTGTTATCGCCTTTTACCTGTACCGTCTACACTTAGACACCTACTATCTACGATTTTAATTGCATGTAGACATAGGACAACGAACGGTTTTAATTGACTAAACTTTAATTTTGGTGAGTGCAAATTATTCTTTTTTTTTTCATTGTTTATCATGATTTTTCAGAGATACTGTGATTTAATTTGTTTAGGTATTCTGACCTCGGGCAACGTTGATCTATAAATAAAACACTTTTGATTTTGTATTTTATTTTTGAAGTTATTTTTAAAAATAAAAATATATCTTATTTTTATTTATTTTTTATCCTTCATGGAAGTTTTCCATCATCAAGGGCGAAACATTTAAAAAAAAATTTTTTTTTTTTAATTATTACAGAATTTTCAGAAAGTAAAAATTTTCAAATAATAGGTAAGTATATTATTTTTGGAACCAAGTTTTAAAAATAATAAATATATTTACGGAATTTTAGCCTTGATTAGACTTTTTAGTCTGTTCTAGCGTTAAGTAATATTGCAAAATTTTCTAATAATGTTGTTGGAAATAAATGGGAAAGTTTGTTTTGTGTTTTTGGATCTGGTTTTTACAGGATTGCACCGGTTGACAAGGAAATGCTATTTCCTCATACATATATTGCTTTATACTTGAATAGGAATGTATTAATTGTAATTAAATCTGAGAATCATTAATACAATTTCGAAATAAATTTATTTTAAAAAGATATTCAGCAATTACTTAAATTAATTAAAGTATGTTTATAACATTTAAAAAAAGAAGTTGTACAATTGTAAATAAGTGAGATTCTAAACCAAGAGCACCAAATGACAATATAGAAGAAAAAGAAGTATTTAGAATATTACAAATAAGATTTAACATTTTAGAACCACTAAAAATTATTTAGGCCAAAGCATCATTTGCGCTCTACAACTTAAAAAAAATCTATTTACATAAATATAATACTGCGAATAGTGAAAGAGAAACATTAATTCTTGGAACTAATTCGTCAAAGTAATCACAGAAAGACCCTTACTCAATTTTAATGTTACGTTTCTACCATTCGTTTATTAAGTACTGCATTTTGTTTTTCAAAATATTCGTACTAAAATATCTGATTAATTAATATTCAAGATGAAGTGATGTTTTAAAATATAAAACAAGTTAAAAGGATGGAGCGGGCTAAAAATACCATTAAAATTTATTCATAAGCAACAGAAAACCACTTATAGGTATACATCGAGGTATTGGGCCACATTCTACATATGAAGTGAAAATTTTATTTTTCAATGCGGACTAGCAACATCAAACCCTAAACCAAAAATGATAACTCTCTCTAAACCTTTTTTTCATCATATTAGAATTTAATAGTAAAAGTACACATCTCAAAAAATCAGCAATTTGATCTTACTACAAAAATTAATTTTAGACGTTTTTTGATATTTGATTTTCAAAATAATTAATTCTAAGAAAATAGAACCACATTTTGACATATTTTGCAATAACATAATAATGAAACGTTTAATGCTAATATTTTTCTGATAATGAATTTCCGCAAATATTTAAACTTAAAATTAATAAAATTTGCACTCACATGTTTTGGCATTTCTGTAAGCAATTAACATGATGAAATTTTTCAATTTTTTTTTTATGGATGATATTGTTATTAAAAGTAGAGGTGTTGTTATATTTTCGTTCACATCAATATGCAAATTTAGATCCAAACAATTTCATATATGTACATATCGATATTAAAAATAAAATAGTAATTTTGGCAGATCTTCAGGGATTTCCTATTGCGAAAAAAAAGCTATACACAAAATGGATACACCCAAATCGATTGCAAGTTCGAGGCCTTTCCGACAAGGATGAGCTAAAAATAAAGAACTATCCACATACACGCTTATTAAACATGCGAGAAAATCTGCCTCGAGTAAGAAAATGTGAATAAGTTTATAAATAGAGCAACGTTACTTTTAATGGCTGATCCAACTTAAAGAAATAAATTCGCCGAACTGAACTGCATAAATTAAATTTTGACACAAAAAATTCGAAAAAAACAACTCGTGCAGTTCAAACCAGAATTTTTATATTCATCTTTTTGATGTTAGTGTATTTAGCTACTAATCACCTTCATTTTAAAATAAGTAAGTTATTTTTTCTTAATTTAAGATAATTTTAGGTGAATAATTAAAATGATTTTTCTAATTAGCTTTCATTTATTTTAATTACCAAATATTATTAAATGAGGGCTAAGGTTAATTTAATAATAATAATTTAAGTGATACAAATTATTTGTAATTGGTTTAGTTATAAATGGCTGGTTTGTATCAAAAATATTCAATTAACCGGTTAAAGGTGATTAAAGATAAAATCTGGTAATAAGCGGAATTTTCTGAGACTAGTCGGTGACTTGTTTTGTTCCACAAAGCATTCAATGAATTTGTGTGTGTGCAGTACACTTAACACTTCCATTATGTTGAATTGTTCTTAATATGATTCAATTAAATTCGTATAGTTGCATTTTGTAGAAATTTCATTTACAAAGAAAAAATATAAAAAATCGAAAAATAAATTTTTGTACATTACTTTTTACAACAACAACTACATATACTCTATTTTTATTTTTTTAAATTTCTTAATAAGCACGTTCTATATTTTTATGTTTGCGCTTGCCAAAATTTTCAAAATATTCAAAACGCGTTTGTCGGTCTGTTCGCACGTGTACATTTTCCGTCTGTATTTCGTAAATCTTTAATTATAGTTTGTACATGTGTTGATTTTAGAAGGTTAATAATATTTTTAATTTTATTCATGTATTAGCTTTTTGATTTCAAACAATTAGAATCTTTTTGTGTAAGATTATACTTCTTTAAGAAGAAGCAAGTAATAGTACAAGGAATAGCCAAATAAGGGGACCATGATTGAATGCTAATAATATTTTATTTGGAAAACTTAAATCAAAATTATTTAGCATGAATGGGAAATTATTTAGCAAAATTTGTAATGCAATACATTATTTCCGTTGTCGTCAAGATAATACTGCAAACGGTCCACTAAATTAAATTAACACGATAAAATATAGCTGCAGGAATAGATTTCTTTGCATATTCTGTTCTTTAAAAAACTCAACAGAAAAAAATCTAGGGCAGTTATATCCAGCCACCTACCAGATCAGCTGAATCACAGTTACGATATATCAAACCTTTCAGTAAAAAAAAACACATTGGCCCAAAGAAAAGCATTTAATTTTGACAACTACTCTTAACCGGTGACAAACTTTAAAAAAAATTCTGCAACCATATCATTATGAATTACATATATTTATTTTAATGTTTCTTTTAAGTAAAATAATTGTTTGGGAGGAAAAGGGGCTATGGTTGTAACTTTTACACCCTTTCAATGCCAATAAATCTGTTTCTAACTTTGAAGAACTGTGACTTATTACCGAAACTGTATTAAATAGATTCTTTTGGAATAGACAAATTTAAATAGACAGGCTATATTAGAAGGCAAAGCTACGATTACATAATACTCCAAGCTAATATATCAAAAATAATTGTCAGGAATTTAAGTTGCTGATATATTTTTTGCAGATTGAGATAAGATTAATAAAATTTTCCTTGTCATCGTTACAAATTTAAATATTCGCATTTTTTTGAGTTTGGAGTATGCATTTTCAAAATATTCTCTTTATTCATCATATCACTCGTTATTATTTTTGTGAATAGATCCGTTTTTCAATGATCAAGATCACATAAAACTAATTTTTGCATCAATATTTGAAATTATATGTACGAGTATTAAAAATGCTTCTTGTACCTTCAAGTATAGTCCACCGAGAAATGTGTTTTTCAATTTCCTATTGGTCGAAATGTTTTTGCATGCTTCCTTCTGTTCGAAATTTCTGCCCAACTTTGGGGTGATTAAATTGCTTTTCAAAATTTACTTCCAAAAATGTTGGATCTAATTCAAACTTTTCAAATTTGTATTGCCCTATCATGTAAAAAATTTATTAAGTTTCATTTTCAAAAACTGAATATAAATTTCAGATTTCATTCTTATTTGATTTTTTTCTATCATTAAACTAAAATTTCTGAAATTTTTCGCTCAATGTTAATATTTCAATTATATTTTTTTCAGAATCAATGTAAAGTTTTTTTCGAAAATTGATTTTTTCCTTATTATTTTATTATTGAATCTATTTTTAAACACTATGAGATTTTTATATATTTTTTTACATTTTCATGACTTAATATGAAAGATAATGCAATTACATATAATATATTTTATTTCCTTTTGCAAAATCACAGGAAGTTGTAAATTTTTAAGTCATGCAACTAAATAAATAAAATATGTAGTAAACATATTTATTAACATATACCTACTGCATCAACAAAACGGTATTTCATACAACGATTCAATAGAATCCTTCGGATTCGGCATTTTGCATGAACTAGTTTCATCTGGACATATACCTGTTCAATCCAGAACTCATTTTTATCGCGGAACACGCTTTCTCTTTTAAACTTCAATGCATGCACGCTCTCTTCACAGGTAATAACCAAATTGTTTAATTTAAATAACTGTTTTAACAATCTATTAAATAATTTTATTACCAACACGGTTTAAATATTTTTAGTACAGGACTTAACATCTCAATATTTCCTGTACTTATTCTTAAAATACTTGTATATTTTTAAATAGATTGTAGGGAATTAAGTTGCAATTATGTATTTAAAAAAATTGTTTTTATCAATAAGTATGCCTGCCCCTACTACCGATAACTTTTTAGGAAATTACACTCAATGTAAATATTTTTTATTACCATAGAGCAAGATATGCAATTAAAAATAAAAATAATGTCATCATAAATTTTACTGTATAATGCTTTAAAAGCTGATTAAATTTTTTTGTTAGATTCTATTGAATTGTAGATTATATAAGTAATTATAATTGAAATATTATACGACCTTGCAATTATCAGTTTAGATTTTTCTGGCTTATTATCAGTTAATGATGACTTAATTTATGACGTATTATTGTTGCTGGATTTGTGCATACTCCAATTGAATCTAATTTAAATTAATCACTAAGAAAAACAGGCAAATACTAACAAATTAATTTCGCATCTGTTTAAATTTTTAATTATGAGTAATGATCCGTAGAAGAGTTAAATAACATTTTAATTACCATGTTCACTTTTAATCAGACAATTTTTGAAGAACGCAGTAAAAATGAATGCGAAGGAAATGAGAGTCTCTTATCATACTACATTTTATGATTCTGTTCTAAAAACACCAACTTTTCACATCAGCATTACCTGGTCTTAAACAATTATTTCATGAAAAAAATTTGTAAAAAATTATGAGGTGTCACCTTTATCGTATTTTATTTTCTAATTTTAACTATTTAAATTTTATAAATAAAAATAAACCAGTTGAGAATGCTCTTCTAGCATTGCTTAAGAGTATTGCCCAAACAAACTTGAAAATGGAGCAAATAAGTAACGCGGTAACAATTTTCCTTCTCATCCCCTCCGTTCTGCTAACATTTTAAATTATATTAAAATGGTTACTGCATTCATTTTATTTTTATAGATTTGCATACAACAACAACAAGATTCATTACCGTGTTATAGAGTGAATGAAGGATAACAAACCGTAATCTTACTTTTTGATGCTTACTTTTTGATGCTCCTCAAATTTTAATTTCTGATTTTAACTTTTCCAATTTTTGAAATTTTTTTGAAAATTGAAATTAACAAACGCAAAAATTAATGGTCTTTTCAATCACATGAAAATTGTTTTCATATGTTTTCTCCTGGACTCTCGTCTGAAACATTTTTTCTTCATTTGAACCCCATTTCAAACTAATTTTCTGCTCCTGCTACCAGAGCCATACATCATGCTCCATATGTATCTATAACGGCAGATATAAGCAGTAAGTCCCATAAAACTTCATACTTCTATGTAGATAAATTTGCAGGTGTATGGCTAATTTTGAAATCAAATTCGGATGCCTGCATAGAAAGGTTTTAGTTGACCCACATCAATTTTCGCGAAAATTTCTACTTTGTAATTTCTGTCGAATCGTTTTTAATTGTTTTGTAAATTTATTTTTATAACAGTTTTTTATCATTATAATTAAAAAATTACAAAAAATGTCTGATTTTAATTTCTTTTATTTCAGACGTCTGAGCTTTGGTTTTATGAAAGAAGTTTAAAAATTGGAGCTGTCCTTTTTTTCTGTAAGTACATAATTTAATTAATCGCAAAAACATCTTTAAAAAAATTGAAAAATTGATTATATATGAAATTATTATGAGATGGATTAAATAAGAGAAACAGATAAGAGAAATTTTCTGAAATTGAAAAGTATCCTAATATTCCAGGACCGAATTAGAAGTAGGAGTCATAGAGGAGAAATCGATCCATTCTAAAGCGACTAAAGAAAGTTTACATTAAAAAACAATTTATATTCACTAAGAATTGATTTCATTAGTTTAATTAGAATGAAATTAAGATCAAACAGATTCAATTATCTCCACCAGTTTTTAATATCTCTCAATTAAACGGTCATTATCGCTGAAAAATATTTAACATCTGGATGTACTTGCATGACATTATAAATATCATTTGGATGTGCACTTTCCTTTCCGAAAATAAACACTGCCTCTCTATAAATTTAAATGTGAAAGGTCATAACAAAATCAATTGATTATGTCGCATTATTATTTGTCCGACATTTCGAAATTCAGTTGCGCCGTGCAAAAATTAGATTCGCATACTGGTGAAAACTGGATAATTCATACAATTCTTACTAAGCCAAAAATAATTCAAAATTAGAACATACATATGTACTTTTTTCATGCATGAATGCGCATGTCTACAGAATTTCATTAACTTAATGGGTAAAATATGAAGATACACGGGTTAATGTAATTAATATAAAAATAAAGAGATGCACCTTGCATCCAGTCCGGTGTCAGTAGTGCGGGTTATATAACATTATCTGAATCTTTCATAAACATTGTTATCAAAAAGGCAAGACGATAAAAAAGTTTTCATTTTGAATTTGCTCAGTTTTGTTCGGGTTTGAAAAGAGATGAGACAGTATTGTGAACGACATGCAATATGGTAAAATTTTATGTATAAATTCAAGGTGAGAATTGCATGCATATATTTTAAACTCATAAACAATTTAGCGTTTTGTATTAATTAAATTCAACTCAACAGATTATTTTGAATTACACGCGCTTTTTTTTTAGAAAGAATAATACGCGCGCTCTTTTTAGAAAGAATAATCCAATAGTTTTCTTGTAAGAAATTTGGATTCGAATTTGAGTGGAAACATATTTTGCATAAAAATAAATAAATAAAAAATTAAAATTGGATATGATGAGATCAAAGATCTAAATATCAAAGGAAAGTATCTTAAAAGCAATAATAATTTTGGCACGTGTTTTAGTTTTATGTGCGGAAATATTTTTTTACAAAATTTCAAAATACAGAAATTTATTATGATATCCAATTGTAGCATTGAGCAAAAGTATTGATTTATTAAACAATATTAATTTGACGTGATTTTAAATCATACGATCTATATATATATTTTCTAAAAATGTAAATTATTAAAAAATTTCTACGTAACATCCAAAACCAAACTTCATCAAAATTTCTATTTGTCTTTTCCTGTTAGCTAAGTTGAATCTTTGGAGTATTTGAATTTTAAATTAGAAAGCTTAAGCTAAATAATTCAATAGAATTTGTTTTAATGAATCTTTAGAAATATTTATCCTCATATTTTGACATATTAAGGTTTAATAGTTTACGATTTAAAATTTTTATATTTTTACTATCTTACATTTTACATTTTTTATTATAACATTTTGATCATATTTTGTCTTGTACCCGTCTGCTTTATTTTTATTGCGCATCAACCTTATACACACACACAATTTTAATTTTAAACCATTGACGTTTTAGTCAATTTTATTTCGTCATCTTCAGGGCGTAATTTAAAAATAATACAATTTTCCGCTCAACACCCACCCTACAATACAAGTTTTGTTAGTATTGAATTAATGTTGGTATTGTTGTAATGAATATTTTTATGTCACCAGTCAGAATCAATGCTTTTGCATGGTCCGAAAATAATTCAATTACAGATCTAGGTCGGCAAAAAAAATTAACGACTCTGTTGGCATGACTTATTACCAACTGTGTTGGAATTACTTATTACTATATATCATGGCGGCTGATATGCCAAAATTGGTAAACAAACACAAGCGATATTATTTTTCACATAATTAACTATCTTTTTTGTTTATTATTAATTAAAAATGTAAATACATTCAAATAAGAATTTGTTTTTTTAATAGTTTGTAAAATACTACATATGTACATTGTTTCAGGGTGTCATTGATCTACATTGACCCATTTTATGACTTAAATTACGTTAAATTCATTTGACTTGATCTACAATTCATACTCGCACTCGCAAAAGACCAGTTTCAGGCTTAATAATTCAAATAACTATTTTTATAATAGTTTTGGAATTTCGTTAAATATTAGCGAACCTCATTTCCTTGTTATCTTTAATGTCCTATTAATATAAATGCTTGCATTTGTTATATGATATAGTACACATTATTCATTTATGTGTGCTAATTTCAATATATATCGATAGTATTAATACGCAATTCTACAAAAAATTAGTTTTATCAATTAATGCTAATATATTAATTTTCGAAAGCCCTTGATGATAAATTAAATTATATATTGATTATCATAAATACTTGATATGTTAATTTTGACACTGAAATTTGAATATAATATTTTTTTAATGTTTGTAAAACATGAATATCGGAAAGGACGTGGATTGATGGAACATACAAAATCTATAGTTCCGGAGAAAAGTATTGCTGTCAGCAACCAAATGATTGTTTATGTAAAATATGTAGTTAAAAAAAAGTCTGGTGAGTACCTTAAAACTCCTGATTGAAAATCGATTTTTAGTAGATTTTTAATTTAAATTCCAGCATTTTCCACATTTTCTTGAATCTTTTATTTTCCGTTTTTTGAAACATAAATTCCAATCTTTTTGATTTCAAGGTTTAGGATACTCAAAAAAGAAACTAATTTACTGTTGACGTTTCGGATAATTTAATTAGCCCTACATCAGTACTACACAAAACAATAAAAATAATGAAAACATTCTTATTAATAAATTATATTACCGTATTGGTAGAATAACGTCTTCATATAAATGCAGCCTTCTAATTATAAAATTAAAAAAAAAGTGATTTTTTTTAAACGAAACTTAAAAGAAACATTTAGATTACATTTTTCAAATAAAAATTCTAAAATGACTGATTATAACATCATGACATGTTAACAATAAATTATTTATCATTTGTTAGAACCTTTATCTAAATTAGTATTTTAATTAATATAAAACGAGTTTGAATAATCAAACAAGTTTTTGTGCCATCAAATCATAAGAAAATTAAAAGCACTGAAATTTAATAAAAAGAAGACCTAATAGAGCTTACTTCAATTACACAACTTATCATCGAATTCTTGAAAGGTTCTGTATAAGTGCGTAATTAGAAAAATATCTATTAAGAAGTTCCAGTGTAGTAATAAAAATAGCCGGCTATGAAAATATCTCTCTTTTCTAAATTAAAAATTCTTACTTTATGCAATTCTAAATAAAGTATTCATTCTCTTTTATTTTCTTATAATGCAATGTGGTGTATATAATACGTATGTTGTGTAATCTCACCAAGTTTACCCAGATTCTATCCGCTAGACGTAGTTTGCACTTTTAATGGAAATTTCCATTTTCTATAGATAGATTGAATGCAAATAAAACTGTTTGTTTGCAGGAACAAAATTGCATTCCATTTTAATATATAAATAAATTAATTTTTATAAATATCAACGAAATGTTTGTTTTGAATTTTTGGTTTCCAACATAATTCCAAAATAAATATTCCGATTCCAATCATATTGAAAATTAAAAAAGCATAAAATATAAGAAATAAATGATCTACAGTGATTGCTTGAAATTTCTTCTGATCTTGTTCAAATTTAATTTTCCGTGCGTAATATTGATCTACATAAAATTTTTGAACAAATCCATTAGAAGTTAAAATATCAACAAAATTCTGCAAAGCATTCAAAATCACTTTGTTCCTAATTATCAAAAAGTCATAGGATTTTGCAAGTATTATAAAATAATGCGATTTTTTTATAAAAGGCAACTCATATTCAATTGCTGAAGTTAAAATTGCTGTTTTTGTAAGATCTTTACACCTAACCCCACGTAAAACACGTTGGTTACTGCATAAGAAATTTTCAAAATCTACTAAATCCTCTTTTATCAAAGAATTGTCATCGAATTCGGCACTTTGTGTTATACCGATCATGACTTGGTAGTTTCCCGATTTTAAATCCGTGATTGTTTTAAATTTCGGTTCATAAATCGGTTTCATTAATAATGAATAAAATTTGCCTAAATAAACAGAACTTAATACAATCATCATTAGAATCCAATTAATGAATAAAATTTTGTTGCTTAGTACTTTCAATTCGGGAACGTATTGTGAAAATATAATTCCGACCAATTGAAAAAATTTAATAAATTTCGTGAAAAAAATTGATATAATGAAAGTGGAAATGAAAGCCATCCAGACATTAAAATTAAAAGCACGGATTAGAGCTATACCAGCAGGAATTTTTTTAAGTGCGATCTGTATGATCCTCGATTTTTCAACAAACAAATTACACCGATGTTCAAGTTTTGGCGGCGGCACATGTACAAAATTAAGTTTAAAATAATATTTTAATAATATTATTGCTGATACGTATTTATCAGAAACCAGTTTTAAGTGATAAAATTTTGCGAATATATTTACAATTTTGCAAAGATGCTTATATTCTTGGTCATCAACACAAGAAACATCAATAGCAAAATTGCAATTTTTAAAATTATTTATAGTTGTTTTAAAAATTGAGAGAAGTGTAGTTGCATTAAATAAATCGTCCTCACAATTCATATAAAATTCAAAAAAACCTTTAGATTTAAAACAATTAATTTTCCAATAGTACACATCTGAATTATTATTGATTAAAATAGTATTTCCATATTCCAAACCAAGTTCATTAATTTTGATATCGTTTAAATAAAAAATGATTTTATAATCCACATCAAATCTCATAAAAGCTTTTTCTAAATGAATTGGGTCATCAATTATCAAAACAAGTAAATTATATATCCTGGGAATGATTCGCTCTTTGTAAAGAATAATTTTAGTTTTATAAACTTCATAAGATCCAGGCAGAGATTTTAGAAAATCGTCAACAAATTTTATATTATCTGTTTCATAATTAAACTCAAATTGATTTAAATTCATTTCTTTGTAAATATTTTGAAAACATTGAAATAATTTATATGTTGGTACGTTTATATCCTAAAATATAAAAAGATTTGTCTAAAAATATTTGAAATTTATTTTATCTTACCTTTGAGACACTTAAAGGTGCCAGAATATTTAAAACTAAAATTTTATAATAAAATATATTCATTTTTATTATATTTCGTATGTGGTAAAACAGTTTCGTTCCCTTACCTTATATAATTATGATAATAATAATAATAATAATGATAACTGCATATGCATAATGGAAAATATAAATTTTGATATTCTTTTGATCGGTTAAGCGCAGCTAAATGTATTTTGAACAATAAATTATATATTTAATATTATGACCATAATTTTATTAAAATTAGAAAACAAAATTTCTCTATTTTTCTACTGTATTGGAAAGCAGCAAATATCGTACAGTAAAAGAAATCATCTATGAAAAAGAAAAATGGAAAATTAAATAAACGCAATTCTATTTTAAGTGTGCTAGACCTAGGGGCGTGTGAAGGTGGAGAATGGATATGAAACCTCTAAATAAAAATTCTGTGATGTTTTGTAGATTTTTATTTTATTTTTCAACTTTGACTTTAAAAAATCGCATACTACGCTTATACCTGCCAACAAAACTTTAAATTTTTAAATTTTTATTGTATGAAATAAACATTTTAACTGTAAACTAGCCTTAAAATATAAAAAAAGATTTGTTTAATTACAAGCTAAGATGTAATAACTATTAATTATAAGTAATTTACATATAAATTAAAAACGACGAGAATTGCGGTTTCCATTCAAATTTTTGTTTCAAATTTAATCGAAAATATTCATGCGGTCTTTAGATAAATATTTTTTACGAGTACTTTAAGTAACAAATCCTTGATAGAAGTTTAAAATTTATTTGTGTTATTTTATTTTTTATATTTGTACTTTCAATTTTTTTTTGTATATTTAAATATGAACCGGCTGAAAGAAGATTTAACTTGAAAGTTGTTTATGAATAATCATGTGCATAATTGAAAGTCTCATCTTTATTTACTAAATGAAACAATTGTTATAATTTGGGAATTATAGTAGTTAATTAGTGAATATTTAAAAGAGGATATAACCACTTTTTATGGTTGTGTGAAAACTAAATTGATAACACAATCTAAAACTTCAATGACTTTTTTTATTGTTAAAATTTGTTTTGGAATTTATTTTAATTGAGCCATTTATTCAAATTAGCTAAAGTGAATATGCAAAGGCTCTTAATCCTAATTAAATTACATGGAAGTTAGGTGTGTTATTTGAATTAAATTTTTATTTCCCAAGTGCACATATTAATAAATAGAATTTTATTCAACCAGCTTTATATTTCCTTTTACATACTTCTATTCAAATAAACCCATTAAACAAGGAATTATTCTACTATTTCCTGACTCATAACACTTATTATTATTTCGTATAGTGTATTTTGAGTTCGAATTTGAATTCGTGTGTCAATAATCTCTATGTGTTGATTTTTCTATATTAAATAAATTGGAATTCTCGAAAAAGTTGTATATCTATAAGCATATACTAAGAAAGACACCCTGTATGTATAAAACAAAATGGCTGAGTTAAGAAATGGAATTTTCAATTCTCAGAATTACCAATAATAATCATCTACGTTTTTCACAAATTTCCTCATTTAGAATACATTTGTAACAAATATAAAAACACGTTATTAATTAATTTGGTATCTGTATTATTATCACATTTAACATTGTTTTTATAAACAGCATATGTTCCATTAATATTATATGTTCTGGTGACTAATTCCTAGTTTTTAAATACAAACAAAATATTGCTGGAAAATTATAACAAAAACTGGATTTTACCATAACAATAATTACATAATATATTTGAAAATAAACAATTTGTCATTAAAAGATAATTCTTCAAGTGTGAAACGGGCGTTTCCTTTTTTTTTATTTCTTTTGATATGAATAAAATAGAGGTTGTATATTTGTTGCGACACATTTTGCAATTCTGAATATTGCACATGCGCACGTACCCTACATACAAAAGACGTAGAACCTGCACAATTTCTCCGGAAAATAAAAATTTCTATTTATTAAAATACACAATTACAATTTTATTTGTAAAAGTTATTAGAACCCAGCTATCTTTATTAACTAAAAATACCTAACCATTTAATAAAATACGAAAATATTAAATTATTACCAGTGCATAAATAAGTATTTAAATGAATAATTATATATTAAATTATGTACATCCCCAAATTGAATTTAAAATATCTTAATTTAATTAAAGCCTATCTAAATGGATTTATGACAATCCAAGGATTTCACACATGTTTTCCCAATATATTTTTACTTTTAAAATAAATCAGTATTGATCTTTCTCTTTATATACTTCACACATATTAAATACGTAGGCGTTTCCCTTTTTACAAAGAACTAATTTTTAATAATGAGATTGTTAAAAGAATTGATTAGCTATTTCAATCTGGTGCTAATTAGTTTGTTTATTTAGTAAATATGTGTACAAGGATAACTATTTTAAAGAATAAACAACAAATAATGTTGAAATAAATTAAATAGAAATTTAAAAAAAAATCTCAGTTATTATTTTCTTCATTAAATATTTTTTAATGTATTTGAAATAATCTTTACGACCCCTAAAATCTTTTAAACATAAGAAAAATGTATGGATAGTTATCTTTATTTTATTTATTTACTTAGTACATAAAAGAATATAAATAAAAGATTGGTGCAATCTGCAATTGACAATAAATATTATCTTTCCTTCTTATATCATATCTTCGACCATCATGAGATTGCACTCTCTTATTATCAATGTCGTATGTGTGGAAAAGTAATACAATTATTTACTTATAAGGGTACCTCATTATCGATTGTTTGCTTTAGACTACGTGTGCTATAAAATGATTGGTTGATATCTCCGCATTATTCTGTTATGACCACAATGTATTACATATCTCAATTTATTGATTAACGAACGCAGCGTTTTCTTGTAACTAGGATGACTACTATACAACTGTGGGTTTCTAAGAAAAATGGAATATATACCAGTTTTTTGAGGGAAAAATTTATAAAATTTTATCTATATATAAAATAATTTTCATCTATGATATATATATATATATATATATATATATATAAATATATTTCTTGAGATTGTGGTGGTCAGGACAATAATATACCATAGTGATACTAACTTTATTGAATCTAAACTTCTTCACACAGTCTTGAGGACATTTTATTTATTTTCTGTAACTTTTGCAGTCATATCTGCTTAGAACAGTAGCCTCAAACTCAAATTACAGGTGTCCTGAACTGACGAGATGTAGAAAAATATCGAGCCAGATTTTATATTTTTCCAGAAAAGTCTTTTCTTCCTTTTCCATCTATATTTCCTAATCAACTTACCGCACAGAAGAACTTGAGACCTCTACCATAGTACGTTAATTTTCTAAATTTATAACTTTAAATTATGTGGCCAAATTATTCAGTCTAAAGCTTGTAGTAGATGACAATTAAATAATAATTAACACCAATTTATATTGAATTGGATATAAATGTTAGTCGCATTTCAATTTGATATAAAATTAGAAATTACTTAGAATGATAATTTTAATCCATAAATTAATCTTCAAAATTTATTTATAAATACAATCTGCAAAATTAATTATGTCATACCGAGATAATCATAAAAAAATCTTTGATATCTTTGGTTGTATTTGTGTGCCTAGATAAGCTTACTTACCTGGCTCTTGAAAATTTGCAAACTTATCCTTATTGGAACAGGAAAACATAATTCACTTTTTCAATGATACTTCAAGGGAATTCTTATTCTAATACATTAAAATGACAAAATTAAGATTTAAAGATATCCAAACTATACTCAAAATAATAAGAAAAATTTACATATTAATAAAATATTCCAATGGTAAAAATATGGGAATAGAATATTCGTATTTTGACTAACTTCAAAATAAATCTATTATTATTTATAAATTCTGAACAAATAAAATACCAATAAAATAAACTACATATCGGATTTAATTTTTTTGAAACATATATATATATATATATATATATATATATATATATATATATATATATATAATCTAGTACATACATATTGATACTAGGCCTCTACACATAAAAATAGATATTACTGTTACTAAAAATAATGTTGCTATTTCATTTCATTGACACAAATTAATTTCATTAATAGAATTGCCGTCAGAAGGAAAAAAAACAAGATACATATTTTTATAATTTAATCATTGTAATCAATTTCCTCCTAAGTAATGTCCTTAACAAACAGATTGACATTTACCCTATTTATACTCTTGCAGAAATACCAACCCATTCCTGCTTTATATTTCCGTGATAAATGTGTTATCGATCCTCATATTATATAAACTTTAACCTTCACATTGCGCAAATTCTGCATTTTATTAATATTTTCAAAATATTCTATTAATTACTTCAATCAACGCAATTTAAATTTTATTTGTTAAAAGAAAATCCTTCGACCACGAAAATCTTGAAGTTCAATGTCGTTATATTGATTTCAATGTGCAATATAGTAAACAGACCATTACGGTTTTAAATGTAATCGTAGACCTTGTCTTTAAAACTATGACGCAATTAAACAATGTATATGCTATTGTATTTTTCATGTGCTTTATATAACAAATATTCGGTAAATAAAGCAAATTAACTCAAACTCAGAGTTGTGGCATTTTATTCTTCAATTTTATCGTCTATTTTGTTAACATGCGCTTTCATTTGTAAATTTTATAGTATCAGTTGCTATAAATGGTGCTTTAAAAGAGTGATTTTCTTTGATGGGCCAAAATTTTTTTAAGCATGTGCCTCTCAAATATTTTTAGTTTGTTGGGATTTTTCTTTAAGAGTTTGTAAATTTAAAGATTTTGATTCCAATTGGATTTTCAGATTTTTGTACTACTCCAAAATTAAATATGACATCCGCAATTGCTTTCAATATATCTGTGGTCGATATTCTTGCTTTATCTAATGATAAGAAATATATTCATCCGTTTCATATGATAACATCATGGAAATTTTTGCGAAACACTGAAATTATTTCACAACGTCGATTTGTATATACTTACTCCGAATTTGTAGAGTATTTTCATTAAAAAAAAAACAAGAAGTCAACATAATTACTTTTTTTTAAAGGGCATGTTAAAACATCAATTTATTCTGATTTATAACTTAATAACATCTGAAAAATATTTAAGAATCAACATGATTCGTGCACACGTACACTTCATACTTATCAATCAGTGTATATAATATATACATATATGTTCAGATTTAACCATTAAAAGACCATGTAATTAATATGTAAGATTATTGATAAATATATGGGCATAAAGCTCAAAATACCTGTAGGCATCCTGCCAAAAAAAAAAAAATCATTTTAATGTTTCATATTTTAATATTCAAAATTTTATTGGGTGAATGTCCTAATTTAAGAAGAAACGCAAAAATAAAATTGAAAGTAGATATTTGTTTATTTTTATTCTTTTATTTTTTTAGAGCAAAGAATTATTTATCCTTACCATTTTAAAATCTATAAATTATCCTTGATTTTACCATACCAATTAAATATTTCGTTGGATCCAAAAATACACAATGATTTTTAACGACACGAATTATTGGTAAAAACATTTAAATTTCTTTAATTAAATTCTTATAATTTTTTTTATTGAGTTGTGAAATCGAATTTGATAACTTCCTTATCAGCCTGATAAAATTTCCTATATGCAGTAGCGAAAAAATCAGGTTCAAGGTTTCTATACATACATCATAATTAGATGAGTTATCGAACGTTAAGATCTCCACCCTGTAATTTACCAAAACGATTATATCGATCCATTCATCTAAATAAAGATCTACTGTTGAATATACGTTTTTATTACAAAATTACTCTTTTACGTAAAGTATGCAAATTTAATAAGCAATCAAAAATTTTTTTGTACCTAATACCAGAAATGTTAAATCATAATATTTATGTTTTTATTAACATATGTTTAAAAAAACATCCGCGAAACGAATTGATAACAAATTTTAATAACAATAAAAATTAGTGCATGACACACATAATGATAAATCAACCGTAATTTTATTGTGATTATTTATAAATAAATGTTTTAGAAATCGAAAATTTATTGACAAAATAAAAATCAGATTAGGATGAACTGGAATTTCTTTCTTGGCAACAAAACAAGTATGAAAATTGAATTTGTTTCAAAAATAAACGAAATTTATACTTTGTGCACGGTATATTTAATAGAATGAGGTCTTGTCCTTGAATAAAATTTTAATGACTTTCCTAAGTTGTAATAAAAATTTGTCAAAATTATTAATCGAAGTTATATCTAATGGAAAATTTTTAATATCAACGCCTTTCGAAATTTTGATAATAATATTGATATAAATTTTGCTATATATAGAATTTGTTGTATGTAGAGTTGAGAACGGGAAGTTGATTCTCATGATTACACAAACAAATCCTCGTAATTTGATTGCAAAATTTTTTAAAGGTGAATGTACAATATCTAGATGGTTGAATTTCAAATTATGCATGGAAATAATTAGATAGTAGTTCTATTTTTCATTCAATTTGATGAAAACTATCCATTGAAAGTGCAAATGGATAATAAAAATCGAATTAGGGATTTATACAAATTGTTCAATGAACTGGAACATCCAGTCGCAACTAAACTTTGTTTAACATCATTTTGAATCATACAGATATATTCAATTTGATTGAGATATGTAAACAGTACACAGATGTTCAATTTTACGGATTCTAATAATTTGATCCACAAAGTTGAACCGTTTAAACGTATTTCAATCAAGATTATGAGAATTTCTATCGGAGTAACATAATAACCATTTTGAATGATCTATTCTATATGAAGTTAGGATATAGGCATGAATATCAAAAACGAGTTTGTTTTTGATAAAAATTATCGAACTGATCTGATTATCTAATAATATTTAAATTTTGGATGCTTTCAAATTATTTTCTTTAGGTTAACGACTGTAAGAATATTCGGTATGTTATGGATGAAATAATAAAAATTTATCTATTACCAAAAATTTTGTTAAAAGAGATGATGTAGGGATAATCATTCAGACTCAATTTTCGCATAACTAGAAGAAGAAATTTGAATGTTTTTTATTTCTACTTACAATAATATAAATTAAAACTAATTACAATTTCTGTATTTACTAGACATAAACATTTCATTTAAACTTTTTATATGTTTTTAAGGAGCAAATAATATTTTGTAGTAAGAAAAATAATATTGCTTAATTCAATCAAGAATTTTCATTAATACTTTCAATCTGAATGAATTAATTTCCAACAATTTGCAATTATGCATATTATTAGAAAGTAAATAACGCAATAACAAATATTACAAAAATGTTACTTCATTTAAATAATGAATGCAATGTTTATTACAAATAGTAAATGTAGTCGTTTATTGATATTTCCTACTGGCGATAACTAGTAAGGAGAGCGTCACACTTTTGCAGATTGCCAAATAATATTTGTGCCAAAAATTCTATTTCCAGTAAGGTCGCGTCGCCAGATATAGGGAAAAGACAGCTTGCAAATTTTTTTATTGCAAAGGTATAGTAAAAAGCAGTGCTCCGTGGCGCACACGACGACTTTCTTTTTGTGGAAAAATTAAGTGGATTTTAAGTCATGTTTAGTAAGTGAACAATGATGAAATTGTTTTGTGTAATTTAAATAGAAAGGTCAAAAAATAATAGACACGCTAAAGATATATATTTATTGTGAAATCGATTAAAACAATTATGTCAATCAATTAATATTAATTATTAACAAATAAATTTCTTGCAAATATACTACTTATAAATATTTGAACTATCAAAATAAAAAATAATATTAATCCGAAAAGAAACATTTATGCTTAGTTTATACATTTTCAGCTTTTTGCATTAAAGCAGCTTTTAACATTATTTGCTCTTTTTGTCAATACATAAATATTTTATTTACCTACTTACATTTCTAACTTTTAAACCACGAATAAAGGTTTACCCAAGAGTAAACACAAAATTGTCAGAACTGTCAGGAACATTTTTAAGATGTAAATAATTAATAAAAGCGCATCTGAGTTATATTTATAATTCAAATTTTAAAGTTATATTATATCGCTTAATCAGTATTTTCCATGCTCAACTTTGGGGCTCCACAAATTTCTTTTATGCAAAGCTAATTTGGTATTTCAACAGAATTAGGTTATCAAATGTTACCTCACTTATTAAAACAGAAAAATTAATTCAATTCAGGAGTTACACAATACATTATTTACTGAATAATGAATGTTTTTATTGATAAAAAAACGAAAATAAGAAATAAATATAAGTAAATAAAAGTAACGTATCATTTAATAATAATGAAAATTGTCTCTTGTTCAACGAGAGTGGATAAGATGTCCATATCGTACAACAAAATATTGAATCACATGAACAATACATTCACGTTGTACATTTTTTTAAGAATAAAAAAAATTCGAAATGCAAGAATTATTTTAAGAAATCAATAGTTACTTAAGTAATGAATTGTAATTGGTGGAGTATGAAATAAATTTATTATTATATATATTAATGCTATGAACTGTTACAAAATAATATCTGTTTCAACAATTAAATTACAGATAAAAAAATGTAGTCCGAGTGAGATTGTTATGTTTATTTTATTAACTTCCTACGTATTTTCTCTGTAAATTGTGCGAAAAACAGTACTTTTCTAACTGAAAACAAAAAAAATATATTATTATTAACATCTACGCATAGTTCTGATAATAAAGTCTGCTGTTTCAAACTAAAAAAAAAATAAATAAAAACTGTATGACTAGAAAATAGGTGGTATTAATAGATTAAAGATTAACCAGAAATTTCATTGTTTGTCTCGGAAAAAAAATATATAGACCGAGACACGAAATTGTACAATAGTTAATGTTCTTGAATAATTTTTAATAACCCGGAAAACTAAAATAAAACTTTATTGATTTAATTTTTAAAGAGAAGGAATTCTAGATTTAAAAAATAGTTTTTTATATGCCTATAATAATAAAATATCATTTATTCAGTGTATTATCAAATTGAAGTTAATATTTCACAACATCGACAGTAAAATCTCATTTTAGTGCAAAATTCAGGTTGACGATTTCAGAAAAATTTTCTTACTAAATTAGTATCATAGAAATAAAAACAATATGATTATAAATTCTGCATCGGATCTATCTAAATTCATAAAACTTTTGTATTTTGGCATTTAGAATAATTAAAGAAAGTAAATATTGAAAATATATTTAAGACAAAAAAATGAAAAGTAATTATGAGAACAAACGGATTTTAGAATAACATGTTCTAAGCTAATTTCATCTGAAAGTAATAAAAGGATCTGTTGCACCCAGATATGCAACTGAACTCTGTTATGGAACATCGTCGAGCAAATATTTTCTGTGCATGACGAAGTTGTAGTGTGAGAGATCACAAGGCGCAAGTTTAGCAACCGTAGATTATATGTTAGCAGCGCAACTTTACATCGTCCAGTGTCGTCAGTACCTATCATCTAGTCGCCCTGTCCAACGCTAATGTGTTGTGGGAAAACAATTTTGAAATCAGTTTAAATTAATTATCTAAAGTGCAAGAATTAGAAATAGGAAGTGAAAGAAGAAAATTATACAGACTTTAGCGTAAATTATTTTGAAACATATCATGACTTTTCTAAATTTTTATAATTAATTTCTACATTTCTTCAGTATGTTATTCAATTTTATAACTATTCGTTTTTTTATATACATAATTTAATAAATTCATTTCCATCGTGATTTCTTTTGTGGAAGAAGGGGAGATCATCTTCAGAAAATGTCCACAAATTGGTTAAACTTGGCAACTCTGTGAAGTACTTTATTATTATTTTTTTAATTATGCTAGGTATGTATACAAACAGCAATATTGTAAATGAAATTTTACGAAAATGTTTTTTTTTTCTGAAAGAGTCCATAAAATTAGGAAATGATTACGTAAAATATCCCAAATGAGTCCGTAAAATGAGATTTTACGGATTCTTTTCTGTATAGTTAGTTGCATAACTGAAATGTATAAAAACATTAAAGAAACAAATGTGGTTTGTCAGATTTTTGTGCTTGCAGAAACGGAGACAAATGCACAATATTTATTCAATGTTCTATATAAATTTTATGTTTTAAATTAATAATTTAACATTTTTATAAAGAAAAATAAACGCCATCTCTTTACACAAAAGTGTCCGAAAAATCACATTTTACGGACTCATTTATTTTATTTTACGGATTCATTTTCTTATTTTACAGACTCTTTCAGAAAAACCTGTTTTAGAGATACGAATTTTTGAAAAAATACAGTTTTTCAAATCTCCTGCGCATGCTGCGTCGTACTTTATAAAAATAATTTGTTCTTCAACAAGACAACTTATTATAGAATAACGATCCAAGATGGAGTAGACCATTTTGGTTTTTGCTCAATCTTCAGAAGTCAATTGATATGTCATCCCTTCGTCTTGTAATGTGGAAGTGCAAATGAGAGCCCAGAAGGAGCTGCCCCATATTTTTGTTGATATATAAAACTGACCTCAGTATAAATTCAGAGGGAAGTGTAAGAATTCGCCTGCTACTGAACACGTGCCTGCAGTCATCCCTATTAACCAATTCCTCCCAATATTCTCACAGCGCGACGCTTTAAAACGAACATTTTCCCAGGTATTGGGTAGCCCCCCCCAAGCAAGTATGGAGTACGTCAGTACTGAGTGTATCAAAGCAAAATATGCATTTAGCACTACATTAGGGGTAGCTGCTAACAGATTTCTTAGGAGAAACCTATTTCGAGCAACAGAATTTGCTTTGCTTAGTAAGTATGAATCAAAAGTCATAGTTGGTGCCTCCATCCGCACTTCAAGAAAATTAACAACAGGTGACAATACTACACCAGCCCGTTTTAAGGCTCTCTTAAAGAGGCGAGGGAAATTTGATTTGACCGAAGCGCATTTTAAATTTTGCGGAAATCTCGAAACTACTAGTAATTTTAGTTTACTATTGAAATATAGGTGGCTAAATGGGTGAAGAGATATTTAAAAATTCTCAAATGTTTTGAAAGACCCTCCCAGCGGGGTACTAATAAACCATTCGAATTTAATTTTGTATTTCTAACTCAAATCCAAATACCTTCTTTCATGAATATCAAATAAATAAGTTGCAAATTGTTTCGATATGTAACAATATATACATATAAAAAAATGTGGACTTTTTAATTCTTTACTAAGTACAAAATTTTTGTTTTGTTATTATTACATTTTTGTTAGTATTACCATGAAACATTTTTTTTTGTTTGTA
>JAODAH020022552.1:0-18213 GCA_027574865.2 Coproporus ventriculus
AACCAGATTTTCCTGTTTTACACTTATGCTAAATTTAGCAGTAGATGTAACTATAAATAGTGCCAACTTTCTATGAGTTTTCAATGAATTATTGATACCCATGGTAGATTGGCAATGTCTATTTAATATTTTTTTTTTTTTGACATCTTTTGACCTATAAAGTACACATTTGGACGTACACAAAGGTAGAAATGTTAAGTAACACATGATACTGATATATATCATAAATTTACATGAAGTTTAGAACATTTTCTAAAAAAATTTCATGAAAATTTTGCATAAAATTTACAAACAAATTTGATGACACGATGCTAAATTTGACAATAAATTTTTATAAAACTTTACATGTTGATTTTGTGTAAAGTTTGACATCGTGTTATATGGGCTTAAAATGTAAGTTTAAGGTTGAAGCTATATAGGAAACTTCAAATAAGTTATCCTGGAACAGACAAAAAGAAAATACCAGGATGAAAATGTAATTGAAATTTAATGGAAATCTCATTATTACATAAAAATTTATAATAAGGAATATAAATTTAGAATATTGAATTTTAATCTCCATTATGAATAATTAGCTATTATGAATAGGTTTTTAATAATTTTTAATTAAAATATGCATTTCCTTTTAATTTTCTAGAGCAGTAAACTTGCTACCCTTAATAACATAATTTTAACAACTTTTAATAAAAAAATAATTTTTCTTTATCTCGAAAGATTTCAAATTCCTATTTATTATATTAATTTATTGTCTTTTTAATTTTTGATGAATTATAAATGATACATGTGGATGAAAGTAATAAATCATTCCAAGTTTTTCACTGCGTGTTTATCCACCGGTTTAGTTATTTCCTTCTGGGGTTTATACTTGTTGCATCGTAATTCTGGAATCGTTGAATGTAATGTGAAAGGTTGCAAACAGAAGTAGAAAATCCAACGATGTTGTATGAAAAGCGGGACTCCCTCTTTTTCTCAAATCAGATCCTGTTGCTTAGAGACAGAAGCTTCGAGTCCCACTGCCACTCCTGATAACGCTAGACGACCCGTCTCCACAATAAATATTCATTTGTATAAAATTGTAGATCCACTAGCAAAAAAAAAACAAGATATTTCTTTACATTTGCATAAACATATAAATTTAAAAAAATGGAAATCAAAAAGCTTCATATTCGATGTACTTTTCTATACAAGGTTTTTTTTATAAGAAAGCACTGCAAATCAATAAATTGATTTGCCCAGAAAAACTAAAACTTTCAACAAAATTCTGGAATTTTTAAAAAAACTCCACTTCGTAAGAATCTAATCAAAAATTAATTAAAGCAAAAAAAAATGAATAAACTCAAAAAAATTAAAAAATTTGAATTTAAATGAAACTTACACCTTCAAAGAGCACAAATTAAAGTAAATTCAAAATTTAACATCAAGAAGGACCATATTCGGTGCACTTCTGTACACAAGGCCTTTTTCTTTTAAAAAGCACTACAAATCAGTAACTAACATTAGTTGGAAAAAATCCATTTTATGTAGTTCTTCGATATTTTAACCCGTAAACCTGCAATACACAAGAAAATTATTATTAGTCTATTTTAGATCAATATACATTGATTTGATCTTTGACCGGATAATAAAAATTGGTTGATTTAAAGATACACAGCGACAAAAAGGAAAGAGTTTTCTTTTTCGATTTTGCGACAAAAATATAGGTTGTAAGCTAAAGAGGACTTCACTTTAGGATTCCAGGAAAATTTCCGATCGATTAGATGTATTCCAATATTTTTATTTTAAAATTAGAAAAATGACAAAAAGTTTAAAAAAATGCAAAAAAAATTATTTTGGAGTTTTATAGCCTCATAAATCGAAAAGTGACTTCTAATAAGTTATAGAAACGAAAAAGAAAACATAGAGCAAATTTCACAAAAAATGTGAAACTGTTTCGTATTCTACTAGAAATTTGGACAAATTTTAGGACCAGACCAGATAGAAAGCAATATCCTCTAAATTAAAAAATTTCGTTACAAAGAAACATCTAAAAGGGTTCTTACAAAATATTTTTAGATCAGAATAAATCAATTTCGATGTTTTTTAGTGGCGAGCAAAAAGTTATAAATGTTAAAAGGCGTTTTTCCCATATTGTTTCAATGGCAAAATTAATTGAAATTAAATCAATGAATTCCCTATTCAAAATTCATGGGATAATCAGTGAAACCTTGGTCAATTTTGATCGGATTTTAGAAAATCTTGCATCATTTGAAAGATAATTAATCTCCCAAAACATGCAGATTTAAATGTTGCAAAAACATATACAAATAATACAAAATGAGCAAGACAGAAACTAGTTTATAATTTTTCTTCATAACTACTAACAAAGGCGCAATTTTCTATATTATCAGAAGGATTTAATTATGCTATTGCCCCAAAACAAATTCTCATAGAAAATATTATGAGTGGGATTGAGGTTACTGTTCAAAATTTAGACAAAGACATTGCTGATTGCATTCAGTAAAAAAGAAGGGAAAGAAAGAGAGTGGTAGAATGAATATAGCTTCAAGCTCATATACAAAAGATGTTTTTTATTCATATTCCTTAATTTTGGCGGACCTATTGATGCAATCTTATACACATAAATAGAAAATTTTATCTGTACCAACAAACAAAAAAGCTTGAGGGCAGGTATTAACATAATCACAGGCATATGGCAGCCACTTATAAGTCTTTTTTGTATATAAAATCTTAGTTTATCGAGATTTTGTTTACAACTTTATTTTTGTTCCTGTTCAGAATCCATAAAGAATTAATTTCTGTTTTAGAGCATTATTTAGCTGTTTATATATAGAAAATCTAGAAAGCATTGTTCTAAACAGAATGTATATTAGAATAATTTGTCACATGTCATTACATTTCAAATAAATTCATCTGTCATTTATATGCATTACTTTTAATTTACAATTCAGAACATCAAGATAAAACACCTTCTGAATTTAAAATGGCAGACCAAAATAGTAAAACACAAAAAGTCCGATTAAGAAGTATTACAACTTTAATGGAACGATGTGCCGCTCGAAAATCTGGAAGTGAAAATATCACATCGATGACATCATGTCAAAAAAAAAACACGATTTTACCATTGTTTCCTATTCCCTCGAATCAAACGTTGAATCAAAATAATTTAAATAGCGTTGATGAAGATGGTAAGTTCGTAATTATTTCAGGAGCATTCCTGCATAGTTATATTGCATGAACCTAAATATTTATATGCAATTTTTAGAATATCTTTATTTTATTAATAAACAAGTAGTACAAGTAGTATTTAGTGGGTAAATAAATTTTTTTATTTATTAATTGAAAAATTCCGAAAACTGAAAAAATGGCATATGGGTTATCCGATTTCGCTAAAAATTTAGGCACAGATTATTGACCACAAAATATGAAGATTCCCAAAATTTTTGCCCCGTACTCCTCATGCGCCGTTCTTTTTGACAATTTTAATTTTAACGTCATTTTCACCAAAATTTTGTATTTTAACTTAGAAAGCACTAAAAGTGGTTAAAAAAATTGCAACTGCACGTAATCCATCGGAAATTTTCCGTAGAAAATGATTCCATATTTTGCTGTGACTGAAAAACAGCTGCTACAAACAGAATTAATGAATGAATGAAGCTTAAGACTTCGTCATTAAGCTTTTAAATATTAAAACAACCTAACTAAAACATTAGTTTGCTCTTTATAATTGCAACAGAATCTAACTCGAATATATTTCTTTTGTTGCAGTTTTATATAATTTAATTAAACGTTTAATAGACATTCGAAAAGAGAATTTAAGTGTTCTTAAAGAAAAAATTGCATTGGAAAATGAAAGATTCGAATACGACAAGATGTTTGCCAAGAAAATTCAAATTTTAACACCTATGCTTGGAAGCTTCTTGAGATGTCCAAAATTGGCGGATTTAAGTTTGGAGACAGATACGACGAGAAAACTACCGGATGAACTTATTAAAACAATGCTTGAACAAGGTATTCAGAAATTTATAACGAAGGAAGAAATTAAAGAAGAAGACATATCGCCGGCAAGTGAATAGCAAGGATTGCAAGACCCATGACAATTAGATTGTTGTCTATTAAATAAAGATACAATTGATTTTGGATATTCTATTTTAAATGTTGTAAATTTATTTATTCAGGATGATTTTTTATTGTGTTCATTAAAAGTTTTTGTACTTTAAATTAATGTGGATTAAAGTAAAATATTTTCAGAACTTCATCACTTTCTGAAATATCGGAAATCGACGTTACCCTAATTCTTTCAAATGGCAACTAAAAATGACGATTACGTTTCTGAATTCTACGATAAATTCTGAGGCTAATACACTGTAAATGGTCTCGATAAAAAAAATCACCCTGCAAAAGAAATGCATTTAATTGGTTTTCATCATTCTAAAAATAAATATCGCCACTTGTAGTGACACTTTGTATTAATTTTTTGTAAGTTCTTTTTTTAATTCGAGAGGCAGAAGTTTAATTCTATCTAATAAATGTTATTTTAATATTTTTATTTCATCCTATCCCCTGCGCATATGCCAACTTTGCACAAATTTAATGCAAAATTTATAAAAGCACTTTCTTTATTATTCGATCAATGAAATTTTTCAAGCACTAGAATAATTAAAAATTGAAATAGTCAAAAGATGAAAAATTGAATAAGCCTAAAATGGAAAATTCTAGAATATAAAAATGTGAAGCAAAAAACAATGGAAAAACTAGAAAATTATTAACTCAGACAATCAAAAAATTTAGAATTTAAAAAATTGAAAGAAGCACAAACAAATAAAATAGTAATAAACAAGGAAAAATAAAATGGTTGTAGACCATTTCCGAAGATTGATTCATTACGCATTTTTATTATACACCGTTTCCGCAGATTAACAAAAAAAGTTTTTCCATAAATTAATTATGTGCTTTAAAATAATAATAATAATAATAATGATCTTTATCTTACCCAACAGGTAATCAATTACCGAGTAACAAAATTTAAATAATTACAAAAATACAAAAAACCTAAAAGATGTAATAAATTAATATAAAAGAAAAATATTAAAAACATTAAAAAAAAATCACAGACAACTAAAATTCATTAAAAAATTTCAAATCCGGAGCGTTGGTGTTGCATGACATTATGTATGATAGAACAAGTTTAAGAAGGTTTGTCCTGGATGACAGTACGTAGAAGGTACAATGAGACCGACTAGATAGTACGTAAAAGTTTATTTTTTCTTAGTAGAAAAGGGGAGTCCTTTTTATTTTGAAGCAAACGGTTTAGGAATTTTAAAGAATGACCAAATAGATGAGTCTTCTAAGAGATCATAGCTTGACGGAGAAAAAAAATATCATGAGAACAGCGAATTATTAAATTTATTCTTTATTTTCTTTAATTGCAAGAGTATATTAACAAATCATGAAAAAACAAAAAAGTTAGTTTTTGTAAAGAAAATGAAAACTGAACTACATATATTTCGCTTGACCGAGTTAACTCTTTACATTTTATTTTTAAACAGTAGATATACAATACGAACTTTTATAGCCCGTAGTATGCACACAATTATAGTTTAGGCACGAGCGGGATTTGTATTAATTAAACAAACAATATTCATTAAATTGGACGCTGTTCTTATATTTGCTTGCTTTCCAGTTCGACTTCAATGACAATTTTATATTCTATAATAACGAATAACGAATGCAGAAGTACTGCGACGAGCAGATAGAGATCGCGAACTTCTAACTACGATAAAAAGAAGGAAGGCTGCATATCTAGGACATGTGATGCGACATCAGAAATATGAGATCCTGCAGCTCATCATCGAGAGCAAAATTGAAGGCAAGAGACGGATCGGAAGGAAGAAGATGTCATGGCTGAGGAACATAAGGCAATAGACGGGACTGAGGACCATCGAAAGTCTGATTCATACAGCCAGGAACTGAGATGAAATGAATCATGTTGTCGCTAACATCCATTAATGGATATGGCATTAGAAGAAGAAGAATAATTGAAAATCACTAAAATTTTGCATTGTTGTCAAGTTCTTGATGCTTAGTTTCGACTTATAGCTACAGTACCGGCCAGAATTATATCACCTTTTGGCTTTTCTAATGTAACTTTTGTTACTTAAAATGAATACATCGCGAAAAAGAAAATTACAGAAGGTAACTGGCAGCCTATGCATCTAATTTATCAAGGGTAAAGAGAATATAAAATATTTCTGAAAAATAGCAATTGCCTGGTATTTTTGGTTTTCGTGAGAAACATTACTTTTCTTGCTATAAGTAACTTTAGTTGTCAAATTTATTAGACTCGAAATGGTATAGACTCGGAATTTAGATAAGAAATAGCAAATATCTATTGTGGAAGGTCACAAACAAGGGCGGATGCAAAAGGAACATGCTCAACAATTTAACATTTCCAAATAGATGGTGACGAGATTTTTAAAGCGTTTTACATTCCAGGGAAGTTATATTAAGAAAAATAAAATCGAGCGGCCACTGCACAAGTTTTGCAGTCTATCGAAACATTCTCCGCACTTCCAGTAGTAATCCGTACCTCACAACTTCGAGCATTGCTAAAGAAATATTGATTCCTGGAGAATTTAGATCATCGGCGTGGACATTATTCCGTCGGCTGCAGGGTACGGAACTAAACAGACGACGGCCCTTTAAAAAACATTCTTTCTTGAAGAGAATCTAAAAATACGAATAGAGTTGGCAACATCACACATTGAACACCTCAATAATGATGTAAGGTCATTTGGAGTGACTAAAAAGGGTTTATGTTATTTGGTAGCGGTGGTATACGATGGATTCGTCTCCCACAAAGCAGAAGCTTCAACCCTAACTATCAACTTTCCACAAGGAATCACGGATGTGGTTCGGTGGGGTGCCTTCTCTACAAAAGAATGGCCAATGAACAAGCTAAATATGAGGCCGAAAAATTCTTTCAACATGAGGAAGTGGAAAAAGATTCCTATCCTCACATTCTGACAAGCTGTTACAAATGGAAAATGTTTTGCTGTCACAAAGTATGAAAAGCATATTGTTCAGAATTATGAATAAATTCTTTATTGTAAGAAAATTTATATTTGTTAAATTATGGTTAGAGTGTTATTTCAAGTTTAATGAATTTTTTATATTTAAATTAAACTGTTATTACGCAAATGTTTGTTATTATTATTTAATAATAATTAAGCTAGTTACTCGGTAAACAATGATATTAGTCAAAGATTATCACAGTTTGATATAGATACACTTATCTTAAAGCATGTTATCTTTAAAAAAATCATAAGGTGATAGAATTTTGACTGGCACAATAAGTTTAGATTGGTGCAATGGTATGTTTGAATTAGAGCATTCGCAATATGCCAGTCATTTGATCTATTCCTACGGACGCCGGACGTCCAGAAAATATCAACATAAAGATGTAATTTTGACGATGGAAGAAAAACACAATAATTCCATAAATTTCCTCGAATTAACAGAACACTGAATTATGAAATATACAGAAAATTTAATCATTCCCGCCGACTCCAACCATCCAAAACAATATAAATATGCTGCCATCAGAACCTTGTTACATCAAAAGGAAAAAGTATAATTGGAAAAAACAAATGCAACAATAATTCAAATATTCAGCTCAAATAAATACGATACAAAAACTATAGCTAAAATACGCAAACAAATAAAACAATGGACGACATTCACATATATAGATAAGGAAAAATATAGAACCACCAATTTATTTAATTCCAAATAAATATCAGTTTTAATTCAAACAACACCCTAAAAACTAAATCATAATAATAATATACCATTGACATTAGAATCACCCAATAGCTACTACTTGTTGGTACTTAGATCGTATTTTACAAACCCTATGGTAAAAGGGACCAATTATATTTATGTAAGTGTTTATCTGGTTATCTTTCTGTAAGCGTTTGATTTCAGCAAAGTCACAATATATCGAATAAGTGCAGATTAGGATGGCTCTTAATTTTTTTCTTGATTTTGAAATTACGTGAATCCTAAGGTAGAAAGTATTCCAACGCCAAAAAAGAAATTTTCAGGAAATTTGGGCTCATTTTACTTTTCTGGAATCCATATTTCTTAAGTTTCTTAAATAAAGTAGAAGCAATTTTCAAGAATAATCTATAATTAATACCAAAGAAACATTATAAGCCATGAAAAATTATGCACAAAACTCATAATTATAGTTCTTGTGTCATTATAAATTATCAAAAAATAGTAAAAATGAGTTTGGAAAATAAAATAATACAATATATTACTATTAATATGAATAAAACTCTAACTTTATACATAAAGACATACAAGAACAAAAAATAAAGTATTTAGAGAATTTTCCTATACGCTAAGTGAATCAAGTATGCACAAGCCAAAAGCTAGTTTTTATATAAAGTGTGCTGTGCGATTAATTACCAAAATATTGCCAGACAACAGCCATATTTATATGACTTTCAATTAGTTAATCACGAAAAGTCGTGTTTTGTGCAATCTGTGTGCAGTAAATATGGATTTTGCAAATTTCTCAATTAATTTGATAAGCATTTCCAAATTTAATATTCTTTGTCTTCCATCCCGTCGAAATCAGTTGATGTGCACAGCCACGTAAGTTTTAATAAATCAATTAAATTAAAATGACACTGTCACTTATATATATTACAAATACAAATAATATAAAATCATTGCAAAGGTTAAAATAAATTGCAAACATATTTTTTTCTGTAATCGTGTTAAAAATCAACTTCAAAATTTTAATTGATTTTAAAATTTCGAAATTCCCTAAGAGTCTCACGTCAAAAGTGCAATCTACCCTGGAGCATGTTCTCCGATTTGGCTCCAATTTCGAACGTCGCTTCCATTTTAGGAAATATTAAAATCCTGAAAATTTTACGTTATCTTCAAAATTGCGGACTGTCCATCAGACTGTGCATTTTGCTATTATATTTCAAAAATTTTCATGTAAATTCATACCATATTTTGATTTACAGTCCAACACATATAGTAGAAAAATGGAAGCCTCCAAGAATTTGGCTAAGAAATATTGAAAGGTTAACTCATCCAGAACGTTTTGAGGAACCACAGCAACCCCGGCAACCTACGCGTCCCAATATCCAAGAGCAAAACAACGTTCCTCGGACACAATCGGACAATTCTGAAAATATAAATCATATTGATAAAAATGGTAAGTTAGTAATTACTTTAGGAGCGTTTTTACATATTTATACGGTGAAGAATTTTTATCCGTAAATCTAATTTGACATAGGTACAGCTTTTTCTAACCGATTTCAATCAATTATATATATTTTAAATTTGAATAGTTAAATTTTTTTAAGGTAAAGTATATTCGATTTTTTTGCTCTTCAATTTTTCCATTTCCTTGCCATTTCCAATTTTCTGCTTCTTTGAGTTTTTCAACTTCTCAACATTTAAAATCTACCAAACTCTAATTCTTTAATTTTCAACATTTTTCAAAATTCACTTAACTTTTTATAGAAATCGAAAAATTAGAAAATGTCAAAAATTATTGTTGTCAAACTTTCAATTTTTTTTAATTTTGTAGAATAAAATGATTTCACAAAATTTCTTGTCATGATATTGCTACGTTAACATATTTTGCAGCGATCAGACAATTAGTAAATTCTGAAATATCCTTCTACTGCAGACAAAATCAATTAAATGAAAGAGAACTGAAACCTTGTCATTAGATTTTTAAATGTTAAAACAATCTAACTACAACATTTGGTTTTTCATTATAATTACAACAAGATCTAATACATATTTTCTTTATTGCAGTTGTGTATGATTTACTTACCACTGGTGTTAAAGGAAACATATTGGGAGGCGATATGGCTTAAGGAAAAAAATGAAGCTGAATGAGTTGAGAGAAAAAGATGCATAGCGTTTAGATTTCAGACTAGTAAATAACTTATCTTTTTGTTGTTCCACTTATTTTTTGTTATGTTTGTAAGTTGTTTCATATGATAAGTTTTTCAATAAATATATTGCATCAGTAACTAATAATGCTTTTTATAAAATATTTTTTATTTATATTTTATTTTAAAATTCGTCTTAAAAAAAAATAGAAGACAATTAACTCTTCTAAAACATCGTACTTTCTTTCTTTTGGTCGGAAATTAAACTATGAACAAATTTTGCTCAATACATGCTCAATTTTTCAGTAAAAATTTCTTAATGCGATACTTGATATCTGAACTGAACTGACAAAAACATCAGAAAAAGCAATTTGCAGTTATTTGCGCAAAGCGCCCAGGAAATCTTGATCGGAAAGATATAGAAACGCTCTAAATATCATCTACATCTGTTCAAATCAGTATATATTATTTTTAAATATTAACTTTATCTTTACTATGAATACTTTTATAAATGGGATTCCAAAGAAAGGAAAAAAGGTTAAGTTAGTGCTTTTTGTCGAGAAAGCCATGAAGTAATTAATCACCATTGCAAGAAAGAGGCAACTTCTCTCTTTCTTGCAGCTTCTGATGGAGTATTTTTGTTATAATAGTTGTAATTTGAATCAATTTCAGATCATTGAAAAACTAGATCTGCCTCCTCTCTGCTGCATACACTTCAAACTGCTTTTAAAGTGAACAACTTTGTGTAATATACTTACTTTTCAAATTTTGTGATTAGGAAAGTAATAAAAAAATAATATCAAAGTCAAATACATTTATTATTATACAAATTTATATCTATGACTTAAAAATTAATATAATTTCAAATATAGCAAAAATAAATAAAAATCCACCCCTACCTACAATAATATCGGAAAAGCATACTCATTAATTTTCTGCTAGATGTAATCAAAAATAATTTCCATCTGATTTTATAATAAAGAAATAATTAAAAACTAAAGATATGTGCTCTTACAACATGTCATTTTAGAACTTGTGCCCTGCTTATGAACAGATTTTACACAGAGATACATTGGAAATATCCACATAACTATAATAAAGTGCGCTAAGGAACACATTCCTTTTTACTACCTTTATATTTAAGGTATATACATACATACAGTACGAAGGGCAAATATATACTTTTTATATAAGAACACATTAAATACTAAAGTCAATCACATTATACAACAATTACAGCGCCCACGCGAAAATTATTTCTAAATCTTAAGTCTTTAATGTCATGTAATTTATACAAAAAAGAGGAAACGCCTTCTTATTTTTAAAAACTCTAAAAAATCAAGTAAATTACAATTATTTGTAATTCAAGTAAAAAATTATATTTCTTAGAATTGTGACATTAATTCAACAAACAAATTTATATTTGTAAATATTATTTTATTCGTTTGTTGAAGGAGAGGGTGGTGTTCCAGAAACAGTTTTCACATTTTTATGCTTCCTAATATGCGTTTGGCCTGGAAGGTTGTATGGACTACGATTAGATGCCATTGAGCTAAACAAAAAAAACAAAATATTAAATAGTTGATTAGGGTTATTTTATCCACAAAAAATTAGTGAACACTAAAAAGTTAAAAGTAGAAGGAAACAATAATTCGCGATAAGATACCTTATATGAAGTGCTTTGAATAATTGGAACATATACTTTATTTGTACCCAAATAATGATGACAATGTAGACTATATTGCATTCATTTGTTGCAATAAGGCTATCCACGCATGGAGCAACTCTTTAGTGAAATAACTCAGACTGAGCAATTCGTTAAAAATGCAACTTGACTTCACTTATTGGGCAATTTTTTAAGAACTTAATCTTATGTTTTTCACAGTTAAAGTTCAAACCACTTTGGTTGTCAACTACTCAAAAAACTATTAATGGAAGTGTACCTGCCAAGCCGGAAAAAACATGAAAGAGATTTTTGGTAATAGTATGCACAATGAATAATGATTTGATATGATTACATTGCAACCACCAATAAAAACATTGCTCATTGCTGGTTGTTAATGATAAAAATGACACTAATTGTACATTACAGTTAATTACACAGGCGCACAAAAAGAAAAAAATTGTCTGAACTGGACGTCTAAATAGGATTTTCTTACGTATATGTGTCCACTAATCACGAATCTGACGTCAGAAACGGGGGTTTATGCTTAAATAAGCAAAAAACCCTGCAAAAATGCATTTTTCACCCTCTTTCAGGAATTTTTATTTGCTTATTTAAGCATTAACCCCCTATTCTGACATCAGATTCGTGATCAGTGGACAAATACATAAGAAAATTATATTTAGACGTCCAGTTCAGACATCTTTTCTTTTGTGGGCTTGTGTTTTCTTTCAATTTCAAATCAAACAATCAGTAATACCAACAAAATACACAGTCAATTCAATAATATTGTATGGCAATTTAAAATGCACGGGTGTTAAAGGTTCGGTAACAATAATCCCTAATTACAATTGTTTTTTAATTATTAAAAGTAAAAGTTAATCAATTCCTCCTGCTCCCCTCTGAAGTTTCAAACTACCACCCCATGCGTGGAAAGCAAGAATGGTATACTGGGCCATAAAGCTGGCAATTTGCAAAATTTTGGTACATTTACTACTTAAGTTTTATTAGCTGAATAATTTAATTTGTTGCTGCTTCATAAACTGAACAATTTTGTGGTTATATGATGTTATAGTGATAGCATGCAACAAATTTTATTTTGTACAACCTACAATCTATTTAGCAATATTATGTTAACATGCCAATATACAGCATTTGAAAACAAATCGCACATTATTTGGAATGACATGCCCTTTAGTAGCAGAAGGCACTATACTAACACTACATTATTATTTTTGCTTGAATTTCTAAAATTCACAAAAAGTTGCATTACTACGTAACAGTATAAACATAACTATAATCAGTGGAATTCTATTTGGACATTGTTAAGGTTATAATTTAATAGTAACCTTTCTGAAACTGTAAATGTTAACCATGTTGTAAAGAATTCTAGTCAAATTTGATATTTGGTTCTAAATTCCTATTTTTACAATAAAACCACACCATATTAGGTGAACATTATATGAAATGCTTTTAGAAGAAACAACAAATCATTGTTTTTTAAGATTGTTTTAATATAATTTTATATACACGGTGTATCTGGAAAGTATCAGGACTGATATTTCTCCAAGTACGTATGCACGCGTAGACCAGTCTCAGTGAAAGGAATTGGTTGTAAAAGATCTCAGTGAAGCGAGAAAACTGCCGGCATTTGGATTTGAGACGCTGGAGAGTAAAGATCTAGATTTTAGTGAGCGCATGATTTTCTTGTCATTAAAAACTTTGAAAAGTGAAAATGCAGCGACTTTTGGAGCAGCATTATTCAAACAAGTTCTGTGTTAAACTTAACAGAACCACTACACAAACATTTTCTATGATTTGTAAGGCTTATAAGGATTACTATGTCAAGCACAAGCTTTTTTGAGTGGCAGTTCAAATATGGTCATGAAGAGGTTGAAGATGATGAACGAACTAAACAACCATTAACGAGCCAACGATTGTTCACTACATAGTAACTGAATATTCGGGAATGAGGAAAGTGTGCGTAAACTTGTGCCCATCACAGTCACTAGTCATAGCCAGAGTTTTGGTGAAAATAACATGGCAAAGCTGTCACAGCCACCTTACAGTCTTTTTTTGTTCTCCTGCATCAAGAAAGACCTAAAAGGATGTCTTTTCGACTTGATTCAAACCGTTCGAAAAGCTTCAACGAGGTGCCTCAACAGTGTTCCAGTTTCTAAGTTTGAGAAAGGCTATGAAACTTGGAAAAAACACTGAGCAGTGTATTGATGCCCAAGAAGAATTTTAGGTCATTGTACAAAAATTAGAATAAATGATTTTAATATGAGACCAGTCCCAATACTTTCCGGACACACCCTGTATATTGTTAATAAAATAAATTAAAATTTTAATAGTTTGAAAAGTTTTACAAAATTTTATTATGATTTAACTATTAATTGACAATTTAAAATCAGATTAAAAAAAAAGAAATTTCTTTAAAAATAGTCAGTTATGGGTGTTTACAAATTGTCAGATTCTTAGGAGCAAGGGTTCTTGTTCCTAAGAACAGCAATTTTGAAAAAAGTAGTTAAACTCAACAAATTACACAATCTTATAATTAGATTTTTGAGGAAAAGGAAAAGAAATTCATCATACTTGATTCTGCAATATGTCTTGAGTATGTATAGTTGAACAGAACATTTAGTAGCGTTTTACTCTCAAAAAGTGATTATCATTTTTACAACCCTTATTCATAAACCGCGAAATTTTGTTGTCAGTAGATCAGAAACGGTCCCTCCTGTCTGTTCGGTTTTCTTCTCTCACTTCAATTTCGTCGCTAATACTATCTGTTCTAAAAATGTTGTCTTTTACTTATTTATTCTTGGAGTAAACGGTGCTGTCCATGTTATGCTTTTAGTAGTAAATTACATGGAAAAATTCATAATTTCAAAAATTAAGTTATTTTATTTAGAAATTATATAGAAATAATATAAATATATAGAATGTCCCATTTAAAAAATTCAAATTATACATCTCTTTACAATGTCAGCCTATATACATCATCGAATTAATTGTAGTTAATGCTTCTAATCATACAAAAAAACTTTTATACAAATCAAATTTCAAAAGTATTTGAGAAAAAAGTATTAATGACTTACCCTGCATTCAGATAAATTTCTATATCTATGCCTGGCTCTCAGATGCACAGTGGTTCCGACATAGTGGGGTTGTTATGTGCAGTTTTCTTGATATGTTCGCTTGAGTAACTACTTATTTACATTGTCACGCATGCCTATTAATGGTTTAAACATGCAGCCATTTCAACCAAAGTGCACTCGGAATCTGTGCTACTCCGAGGCATAGATATAGAAATTCATCTATATGTGAATAGAATTTTCTAGATTATATATTACGAATGTACTCTTAAAATAAAGAATTTTTTATTATGCTTTTGAAATGGTCCACACTGCATAAAATAAAATTATTATATATATTTTGTTTTGATTTTAAAATTGCACACTTCATAAAAGGGAATCTTAATACCGAAAAAGGCATCATTTAAACAATCACTTTACATAATTAATTAATTAATTATGATTGTACTATTTGGGTCATGAGAAAAAAGAGAAAGTTTTAAATGATGTAAAAACTAAATCTTTCAAATTCATATTTTTGATAAAACATTCTGAATTTAAATTTAAAGTAAAAATGAATTAAGAGTTAAAAGCATGCAAGAGAGTTAAGTTAATATTTAGAAAACTAATTACAAAAGCAAGCGTAAAATTAAGCAAATTTCGTTATTTTATTAAGAAGAAGTAAAAAAGAAAATTAGAGATAACTACCATTTTTAAGTAGAAGTGTTTATAAATGTTAATAATAAATACACAAACTTACGTGAAACTGTGCTTAATAGAAGAACAATTCGAAAAAATTCAATACACTTTTAATTGGTTTTCTTATTAATATTTGCGTGAATACCTGTAAAAATTCCAATCCCATGAAAATGTCATTTAGTTTGCAGTGAGAAAGGAATTTTAATGGTGATGAATATAAAGTTAAAAAATAAAACACAAAGATCCAGTTTGTTGTTTTAGTTCATACAAAAACTATGATGTAAAAGCCATGCATACGCATATTAAGCATTCCAAAGTGCACTTAAATATAAAGAGAGAACCCTACCTTGGTGAAGTAGAAGGAGGAAGGGCCAACGGAGATGACCTTATACCTCGGCGTGGGGATGTTAAAGTTGTTCTGTCCCTATGTCGACGGCTACCATGCACAACAACACAACATTCAAACAGTCAGTGCAATAATTATAATAAAAATTTAATCTGATGGATGTGCAAAAATAAAATAAAAATCTATTTACTATTATCCATTAACTTGCACACAGAACATATCATCCCTTTATGATGAAAATAAAATTATGATAACGCGATATATATTTACATTAATTACAACGATTAAAATGTATTCACCTGGGTCCAGCTGTAATAGCAGGCACTCCCGAATATCCCCCGCCATAACTATGTCTGTTTGGACGTGATCCTCCTGCAGTCAATCTTGGTATTTCAGAACGGCTCCTTGCTCTATTTTCCCATTCTTTATTGAAATCATCTGCCTCATCCTCCTCAATATTTATGAAATCTTGTCGTTCTTCTTGATCACCATTGTGCATATTTTGTTCTCGCTCAATGATATGAGCGCGTTCACCAATATGATGTCCAATTGCCATTTTTTTTGTGCCGGATAATGAATCACACACTGTACGTTGAGTTTCTTTAATACCTCCTGGAGCCATTCGAGTACTTGAGGTTGCTTTGTATAACTGAAAATAATGTTTAAGTCAAAAATCATTATTTAATTATGTTTACCTGGCGCAGCAGCCACTCTTAATTAAACAATTCAATATGCGGCCGTGAAAATATAGACTTTCTGTTATATAAATAAATAAATATTGCATTATTTTCATAAGTTATCATTTTTGTAAATAAGTGATTTTTATATTAGAAATAAATGAGTATAAAACAAGTACTCTTGCAATTACTTTTACTCCTACACTAAGGTTAGCACGCATCTTCGGGGTCTAAGCATCCAGTGTCATCATTCAAGTACTTGTACTACACCGAGAATATATCTTAAGTTTTTATTAGTTGCAAAATAGCATGACCCACATGATTGTGACGCTATCACATTTAGCTGTACCATGCATTACACCATCAGCACCGAAGCACAGAATTACAGGCAACCAAACCAAGCAACCAAGCGTACTGATACAAACAGTATTTACACAATAAATTATACATATTTGCATCATATCCCTTCTGAGCACTAGTATGAAGTCTGTATGATAAAATGTAACATTTCATATAATTTTCAGATATGAACATGTGGATGCAAAGAATGCAAAATAGATTACTAAATGAATACTTTAAATTGTATAAAATCAATGAATAAATGGATGGTGTTCTTGAAAATGTTACCAATCCTCAAAATGATAAAAAATGAGTTAAGGGCATTTTTAAATTGGCATGTGATTTTCATCTTTTCAGCGAAAAGGCATCAATAGTGCTCTGGACTTCATATTTCAGAAAACTGGGAACAAATAAAATGCTTTATATGAAAAGTAATGAAGTCGGTAATCCTGCAGTTTATCCCATCCAACTAGGCAACCAAGTTAACAAGTAATAACATTTAAATTAATTTTTCAAATATTTTTACGAGGCGATAATATGTACCGACATATTACTAACTTAAAACTGAAAACTTTCAATAAATTTATAAAAAAATCTAATTTTCAGCAAGTTCGTTTTTCGTTAATCTAGAACATTTTCAAAAGTTATATTTAGAACATACAAATGTTTCGAAAAAATTAGCATTTTCATTTAAAATCATAATATTTCTTTAAAAAAGATATGGACAAATAATAATTTCAATAAAATAAATATAAACTCAGGCGTTTCCGTAAGTTTACCGGATTGCCAATTTGGATGGGATAAACTGCAGTATTACCTTTTAATTTTATAACAACCTAAACTGGATGAGAATGCGTAAGGGCATTGTCGAAACGAACTTGAAAGTAATGGAACTAAGAAAGGCAGTCCCTATTTCCCCAGTCATCCCCTCCATTCTACTAACACTTTTATTTACACTAGAATAGTTAGGGGCTTTAATTTATTTTTATAGGCTTCATTATAACAACATGTTTCATAAACCAACCTATTTGACTGATGACGTATAATATAACCTGCATTCAAATATTGTAACTTCATTATTTATTTGATGAAGTTTTAAAAAACATCACACTTTGGCCTCCATTTTTGCGGACTTCCTCAACAACTACCAAAATGTGACAAAGAAACTACCCTCATTATTTTTTCAGTGTACTTGCCGAATCTGCAATTAAAATTCAAAAATACCTAAAGATAACAGAATCTATATACGTACACATAAACAAACGAAATTTAAATTTCATATACAAACTTTTCAAGTTGTGTAATAAATTACAGTTTCTCATTTGCATAGATATAACATAAGAAACTGAATAATGTAAGTTAGCAATAAATTAGTTAACAGTTTTTAAAACGCTTTTTGTCTCTTCTGTAAAATTCCAGGAAAGTCACTTAAGAGATTTTCTACTTTTGCATCGGATACATTCTTATTTCGCGGTAAAATTTTCAA